>JAMZAV010004245.1:0-54826 GCA_024449915.1 Sweltsa coloradensis
AGTCGCTACGGTTCGCAACCCTTCTTGTCATACTCCAACTTATTTAGAAGGTCTGTTTCTAATAAACCAGTTTGTCCAATAAAGGAACGAATCACTTTGAGTTCATCACCATGTCCAAAAGACCGCAAATCACTTGGCATAAAAACAGACCATGTAAGACCTTTATAAAGGTAGAAACTACCCAAACATGACAATATTGTCATAATTTAGGTTTTTCCTGTTTTTGGTTTCTTAAAACGATCAAGACAAACCCATTGAATGGAACGTACGTGCGTAACTTTTAGGTCATACTTTCCCGAGACACTAAATGTCTGCAATATATCTGCACGATACAGGGTAATGTATGGCATTGATTCTGTTTTTAATTTCTGTATTTTTTAATTTTTAATAACTATTTGATTTTGATCTCCAACACCCCACTCAGGGGTGGCCCTGGGGGGAAACTCCCCCCCCCCCCCCCCGACTTGTTGGCTTGACCCTCTTACTGGGGGGGAGGGGGGCAAGCCAGGTATGGGTGTCATTTGCTAACTTGTAGCTTGTTGGATGATTTTTAGGATTTTTACTACAGTCGGACTTGCAAACAAAAAGGAAGGTTTTTGTTAACATTTTTTTAGAAAGATTCAGTAAGAAACGTGATTTGCGAGACTAGACTCACTAGCCATCTGATTTTAGACTAATATTCATTATATTTTGTGTGCAGTGTTTTCACTCCCAAGCAGACTGTCGACTGATTTCAGTCAGGTTATCAATCTTCAATGCAATATTTGCTTCAAAATGTAACCCTTTCATAATTAAAATTCGCCTGAAAACGTGTTTTAGGCCACCTATCAAGGGCACCTTTAAAAAATCTCGCCTACAGCGAAAAAGCCTCCGGGATCTGGGGCTTCGACCCCGGTTTGCCCATCCAACCTAGTAGTCAACTTAGTCAATTTTTATATAGCCGCAATCTAGTCCCCTATTCTATTCTCGTCAGAAAATCCGCAATCAGTAACACACTGATAACACGGGAAAAAACTCGAGTGTGTATGATCCATGGCTAAATATTGACTCTGTGTCAACATAAGAAAAACTACGATAATTTCAATGTAAACAGAATAATCCTCTCTTATCTGACTTCTCCCGTTTGCCGACCTGTCGCGTGCCGAAGTTTACAATCAACCTCCGATAGCTTTATAAATACATAACGGATTCAGCTCCACTAAACGTATTCATCACACGCATGCCTTTCATTGTTTTTAAATTGTGATAAAAATAACCCATGGGCGCATTAATAAAGACCCATCTTTGTTCCTAGACACCTGTTGTTATACGAAACATGCAAAGAAATTATACCTTCCTCAGGTAAAACCAACATTCTGTTCATTTTATTTGTTCCGATGAAATAAACTTGGAAGTTCCAATGCAATTAAAGTTTCTTTAGCGATTTCACGTCAGAATGTTTAAAAACATTATTCCGTGCATAGTAATTAGTCTAGACGAGTTGATTGGATTAGTTTGGGAGGATAGCTCGAGGGTGTTTATGTTTGGATGTTGGCGTGAAGTCAGATCGTTCACCTGATGAGACGGGCAAGGACACCCAGGGAAACGTGCTGGCGGTTTAGTGAATTTATATAGAAGCTGGCAAATATAAGTGGGGCTACTTGTACACCTGCATGGTTGCATGCACGCACAAAAATCTTATGGGGTATATATTATATATAATATATTATATATATATATTTATATACTATATATATTATAATTATATATATATATATATAAAAAATATATATCAAAAAAAAAAAAAAAAAACACACCAAAAGTTGCAATGTCATTCGTACTAGGGCCTACTACTGGAGTCGATAAAGAAGTTTCCCCGTTGAAACTTCTTTATCGACTCTGGTACTACCCGTCGGTAGCCTACTTATTAGATATAATAATAAGCAAGATAGGCCCTACGTTCACGAGAAAAGAGATATTAAAAACAAATTTTGATAGAAGTTTAAGCACAGAAGGGTCAAAAGTGGTCCCAACGAAAGAAATGCAGGTGGCTCGAAATTGTTTTCCCATCATAACAACTTTGTCAACTCTATTCACGCTAGCTCAGCGTGGATCTTGCACACAGGGAACTCTGTGATCTAGCACAGATAATTTTTGCTTGTGTTGGTAAAATATATTTCTCTTTCATACACAAAGGCGACATTCCATTTACCGCGCATTCATTCTACCCCCACCACAACCAAGCATCAACATTCTTTCGTTGGAGCAAGTATACTTTCTTCCTAGCTCTTTTATATTTCGTCGCTATGATGTGTAAAATGTTTTTTAAACTCCATTTGGAGAGGAGAACACATAAGTTGTGACTTGTGTGACTGACTGTCTTTATGAGAAGTTGAAAAAAATTTAATACATTGTCTGAAATGCGAAGAATCGCCACCTAACTTGACAATTTTTTAATCATTGACACAGTTGATTTAAATCAATACAAACGTGATTCCAATAAAAAAAATTGTATAAAAAATTAAAACTACAAACGCTGGATTTAGCTAGTCCTGGCGAGCGGTGGTAGAAAATGGCTTTGGCCGTATGAGTCAAACGTGCGCTAGCATTGAGCAACTTGTTTCTGACAGTGTAGCAAAAGAAACTGGTTCCGCCTCAGTTGGTTACAAATTCTATTTCTTTTGCATCGCTATTACAAAACACACAGTGGAACAGATTTAAATAAGTTGATTAAAAACGTCACACATCTTGTCGAATGTAACTTCTTGCTGTATTGCATTCGGGCAACACCCAGTGGCGGAACTTCGTTTCATGGGCCCGCCCGCAAAATTTCTATGGGGGCCTCCCCTAACAGATACACACAAACATAGGCTTCAGTATTGAGATCAGGCTTTTCATCCCGGGGGTATTATGTAGGGAATAAGTACTGGAGGTTTGGAGGAAAAGCCCCCAACAATAGCGCCACAGGAGACAATTTTGGAAATCAGGTTTTTAGAGTGCGCTTGGTGGGTTTTAGAAAAAAGTTGTGGGTTGAATGCAATACCAAAATAATGTAGTTTTTGTGTGTTGTGGACGCTTAAAGCTAAAATAACCGCTAGATTTCACCTTCAAACCGCTAGATTCACAAAACGGTTCATTTTAGCAACGAAAACAAATACAATATTTACCAAACAGGGCGAAAAACTGTTTTTTTTTTAATAAGTTTTTTTTACCGGGGCCCTGCGGGCGCCTAGTTCCGCCACTGAAAGCACCAACTGTCTTCATCCACGAGATTCTGATTCAAATCAGAGGTGGCCGTGCCACGCCTCATGGAGGATGGATGTCATTGACTCGCGGGCGGTCTTTCGTGGTCCACATAACCATGTCAGAGTGTGTCGAGCACAAGAGTCCAGTGGAGTAACTAAGAGGGGAGGGTGGGGGGCAATTTTATGGCAAGCTTTTGTAAACCGAGATATAAAACTGACAATTTTCACAATTTTATAAATTGTCTACGAAACCACGCTAAGAGCTAATAAAATACCATTTTCAAAGTTTAAAAAAGAACTGAGACGTGTGCGTCCCAGACCCTCGCTAGCTGGGGGTGCATTACATTTCCCTAAACAATTGTTTCAGGGGCAATCCTGCCCCCCCCCCCCCCAAACATCAAGGTCTACTGACGCCACTGATAGTCTATGCACTGGACACACATAGGATAGCAGAAAACTGGTCGTTTAATTGGCAATTCAACTATGGTATGATGCGAGTGAAACTCCCTTTCTCTAGTGGCGGTGACGATTTTATAAGGCTCTTGATGGTTGTCGCTCAACTGTGCTAACAAGTGCTGGAGCCATGTTAGGGCAAAGAAGTATTACATGTCCGACCCTTCATTGATTTTTCTACGTGTTTTCAACAACCTGCGTTCAAACGTTTTTACTACTAAATCATGTGTATTATTAATCGTAGAAGACAGCCGTAGTAAAAATAAATTTACATAATTAAGACAGATTTATTAAAATAACTAGCCTTGGCGTCTCAAGTGTGCCTATCCAAGACGATACTGCTATCAGGGGTGAGCGGTTGGCATGCGAAAGATGATGACCCTGAACTATGACAAGTGG
Source organism: Sweltsa coloradensis (assembly GCA_024449915.1). Lineage (NCBI taxonomy): Eukaryota > Metazoa > Arthropoda > Insecta > Plecoptera > Chloroperlidae > Sweltsa > Sweltsa coloradensis. The sequence goes on from JAMZAV010004245.1 coordinate 4,077, forward strand.
GGAGAAACTACACAAAGAGACGATCTGTGCTGCACACATCCAGCCACAGGCGACTAGAGAAAACAAAGACACCCTGGCACCCACGTTGCATGTCAGAGGGATAAGGGAAACAGGATGGGGAGGAGCCTGTTCATGTTTGACTCATTGTAGACTTACAACCTTGGACGGACAATCTACTAGTGCATAATTGTCGGCGGGAAGTGGAGGCCTAGCTGTACGTGCAATGCAATGAGAAATACATGGCTATTGTTTGAATGAATTGACACTGATTCACCTCTTCATTGATTGAGACAGTTTAGTATTCAAATGGCGGGGAAAATCTCGGCGAGAATTTAGCTTTACTACTTGGGCGTAAACTTTTTTTCTCACTTCGCATATTATTATATTTATGCGAAATTAAAATATAGGCCAACTTAATTGCAAGCAATAAAAGTAAACCTATTAGTTCTATTACTGCTTGGATTTACTTTTCAACTGAAATGGGTACTTGTTCATTATAGGGATCCCCCCAATAAGGAAAGTAGGTAAGGTAAGTGGGGATTGGGGGGGGGGGCTAGCTGACCACGGCAACGCATTTCATGCCACCCCCCCCCCCCCCCCAACCCCACTAACTTACTTTTCGGGGGGTCCCTATAATGAACAAGTACCCTCTGATGTTATTAAACGACGTAATATAGGCCTAGGTGTTTTTAATTTAGTTTTGATAGGTCTATTAGAGGCATACGAGTGCACCAATGAACAAACCGGTTCGAGACGACGTTTATCGCCAGGCAGTAACATCAATGCATTTGTGTGGGACAACTGCGCAGATCCCGGAAGAGCCTTGGAGCATCGGGTATCGAACCCACGATCACGTCAGCGACGGATCTAGCTAGCCTGATTCTTTAGGGTGGGGGTGGGGGGTGGGGAATTTGTAGTGTATCTAGGTGGGTGCGGGAGTAGGGAGTTCGGTAATTCCAGCCTGAAGTGTCCCCCATCGCCGAAGGTGAAGAAATTTGCGAATTTGCTACTTTCAAAGGCCTAAAAAAATCGTTAAATCGAAAATGACATAATGGTGGTGATTGTCTACGGAATCAAAATCGTAATCATGGGGGGGGGGGCGATCGCTAAACCCCCTTCTGTATCCGCCACTGGATCAAGAGCCTACTCTGTTCGTAGCCTAACGGAACTGTGACTAATTCATGACAAATTGACCGGGCAAATACAGATCATCTTCTTATCGGGAATGTTATTTACAGACTGTGCTGATGACTAGAATATTATTAGACACAAAGCCAATATTGAATTGAGTACTCTACGATAACAGCGTAGGCTACGACATAAATAGACGACTTTTGTAATGTGTAGGAAGGAGTAGGGGCCTACCTTGTTATTGACAACGCAACTATTTATGACAAACTCACTATCGAAGACTGATTCGCGTAGATTCCAATTTAATGATAACAATCACAAGCATTTAATACCATAGTGAGATTATGAGAACAACAACGAATACAGTTTTCATTTAAAAATTAAAACTTTTTTACGTTCTCACTCGCGTTTAGGCCCGGCACCTCCACCATGGACCATGATGATGCACAAGAACCGAAATTTTGAGAAAACATGAAGGGCTTACACATTTACATTTCCAAAAATTCATATCCTCATTTCAGTTAAAGTTTTAAACCAAATTTGGATTAATTACATTTTTTTTCGATAAGGAGTCCGAATATCATAATCGAATAAATTCCCACATCGATAACATACCGAAATATCGGCCACTATGCTCGGTAAATAGTTATTACCATATGAATGGCGAGTAGGGAGTATCACCAAAGTCCAGTGGCGTAGGAACTATTTTTTTAGTGGGGGGTCACACTGAAGTTGATTTCGAGGTTGGGTGGGCAAACCGGAGTCTGGGGCGAAGCCCCAACCGCCGGAGGCTTTTTCGCCGTAGGGGAGAATTTTTTTAAAAAGGTGCCCTTGATAGGTGGCCTAAAACACGTTTTTTAGGCGAATTTTAATTGTGAATAAGGGTTACATTTTGAAGCTAATATTGGCATATTGCATTGACGATTGATTACCTGACTGAAATCGGACGACAGTCTGCTTGGTAGTGAAAACACGGCACACAAAAATAATGAATATTTGTCTAAAATCAATGGCTAGTCTAGTCTCGCAAATCACGTCTCTTACTGAATCTTTCTAAAAAATGGAAACAAAAACCTTCCTTTTTATTTGCAAGCCCGACTGTAGTAAAAATCAACCAACTAGCTCTATAAGTTAACAAATGGCACCCATATACCTGGCTTGAACCCCCCCCCCCCGCAGGGGGGGTCAAGCCAACAAGTTGGGAGGGGGGGGAGTTTCCCCCCCATCCCCCCCCGTTCCTACGCCCCTGATAAAGTCTAAATAAATCCTTCTTTGGGAAGCCTATTTGTTTCTACAATCTACGTCTTGGGAGACGAGGACTTGACAAACGATGGAAACGTCTATTTCCAGCTGTCCCCCGGAGGAAGGAAGCAAAGCACGCTTTCACGCGTGATCGATGCGTCATGTGCGTGCCTTGACTGCACCCTTACGTTTAGTTAGGGAAGGTTTCTCATTAGTGGAGGTAACATCGCCGCAAGCATGGCGGAGCGAGCACGTGATCGAGATAGTGGCGGGAAACTGAGGGTGATGCCAAGCGTAGGATTATTATCGTCCTGTACGATGTACGATGACTTTCTGATAATGGCATTCAGTACGATTATTTTTGTTCAAGAAGGAAATGAAATGAAACAACGTTAAAAAAATGAAAAATATACGAAAACATAATTTTACTTTTTTAAAACTATTTGGCGTGTTAATTGATTAACATCTTTCCACGAAAAATCTAGTATGATTAACTTGTGTGATAATCTTTGTATTTTAATGTTTCAATATTTTTCTGTAATTCTGTTGTTGTCATGTGTTGTATTTGTATGATGAAATGGTTGGATGAGAGGCCTTACATGCCTTAAAATTGGCATCAATAAAGACGTCAATCAATCAATAAATCAAACAATAAATCAATCAAGTTCCTAACTCGACCGACCAGATCATTGGGTTTGATTTGAACCAATCCAAATTCAGTTTCGAGGCGTCGCCATGTACATGCAGTTTTGAAAATTAAAAACGTTTTGAAACCGATTTTAAGGCTACATGTAGGCCCTAAACGAAGAAATTGATATCAAAACAGATATATTCATTTTGCACGACAATCTCAACTAAGATACGATAATATCACGGTCGTGGTGCGACATTGGGGGCGATCTGGCACCACTGTAAGGGTGCCGACAAGGACATGGCGGGAAACTGTGAACTTGACCGCTGACAAAAACATACATCCATCGCTGTCACAAGTTCAAACGCACAACCAAGGAATGTCGAGATGTAAAAAAGTAGACATAGTGACTAAGTTAGTCGACGTTTAGGCAATCGGACAGGTTTTGTAGGTAAACACACAAAAAAGTCACAGATTGACAGCCGGTTGGACATGGACAGACATCGAAAGCCGAACAACTTACAATAACTTTGACAAGTTGACAAGTTGGAACTTAGAAGACCAGAATCACTTCAAGGGCAGAGAATGCTAAGTAAGAATCAATGTATGTATCGATTCGATACGTGTTGTTTGTAACTTTAAATGTCACTCACTCACTACATACATGCATGCATGCATATTACATAGCCATCATGGAGAATTGAGATATAAGCACAGCAGACTTCCATGCGATGAAACGAGGGCACCTGCATGAACCTAAATGTAGTTGTGTTATTAAAGGGGGGGGGGGGGGTTGGGGTTAAATGTGATGTGGGGTATGACACTAACGACAGTCACCTCAATAAAAGGTATGCTTTGTCATTACTTCAAAAGTTCAAAAGATAAGTTGTAATTTCCTAAAACGATAAGTAATTATGATAAAGTAGGCCTACTTGAGATTTTTAAATAGCTATTAGATCGTAAAATGTAGCCTAGTTACTGTAAAAGTAATCGTTTTTTGAATCCAAATACATAATGTGTTGTTTCAGTTTTTGGGGGATTCTTAGAATATATTTGAAAACTGCCTCAGTCATTGTGGTGTCCACGTGGGTAAAATTTAGTTGGGTTATTGAATTGTAATTTTACCCCCAAAATCCCCTTGAGTTGCCGTTTTGAGGTGTCAAAATGTTTCTCATCGCTTCATGAACCAATCCAAGGATAGTGGTTCTGAACGTCCGTCTGGTGTTGCTAACCTGGGTGTCGCAACACTGCACAGACAGACGTGCCCACTGTTCCCTCTGATTGAACACGTAGCCCGTCTCTCGCAAAAACAACACAAAGGTTTCTTTCTACTTCTGTTCGCGGGAAACACTTCCACGAGACACGTTGATTGGCGACACCTCTTTGTGCAGGAGACGGTGACACGCTGGCTGACTGAACGACAACGTCTGGTCCATTGTCTTAGTAGCGAGGAACGGTAATCCACACGAGGAGCGGCGATACATTATTCATTAGCTATCAAACGTTTCGGATTCGACTTTCAACATAAGCATTTTTTTAGTTGGTATTATTTTTTTCAAAGAGAATTTAGATTTGCTCACCCCACCCACACTAGGGACCGCCCATAAATTATGCCAAACAAATGTCTTGGGGTGGGGGGGGGAGGGCATCATTGCAGCTTGTAAGTTGTAACATCCATCCAAGTTATGCAGAATATTTGGTTATGCAAACAAATTTGTTTAGGCATTTTATATTGATTTTGGCCAATTACATTTCCCCGCAAATTGTAATGATGACTGGCGGTAAGAAGTGAGGGTGGAATCGTGGAACGTTTAGAGGGAGCGTATCATTTTCTGAGACCAACTGTGACCGGTGGGGAGGGGGCCTTATTTGGTCAAAATTTTTGGATGAGCGTAGCGAGCGAAGCGAAGATTCCATTTCACTACACTGGAGAAAAAAATCCGGAATGTTTTTTTTCTTTCTTTCCTTCTTTCTTTTTTTTCTGTATTTTTGTGTGTTTGTCAGCACGATTCCGGCTAAACCGATACTCGATTGCGATGAAATTTTATGGAGGTCTTCGAAATCTCTGAACTTAAGAACTGCCACGTTTTTGAGCGCAATCGGGAAATTTTTTCTCATAAAAACGCAATTTTACGATTTTTTTCGATTTTTAAAGAAATTTCTTCAACTTATTACACCTACATGCTTTATCCGACTGTAAAGATTTTTTTACAGAACCTTGATTTTATGAATTTATATATTCGTGTGAAATTTAAGCGCAATCGAAAAATTATTTCTCATGAAAATCAAAATTTTACAGTTTTTTTCTTTTTTTAAACAATTCTTTGACAAATGACACCTACAAGCTTTATTTTATTGTAATGATTTTTTTTCACAGATCCTTAATTTTTATGAATAATATATTCGTGTAAAATTTGAGCGCAATCAAATAATTATTTCTTATGAAAATCGCAATTTTACGATTTTTTTTTCTTTTTTAAATTACGATGAATAAAAAAACATAAAAATAAAGTTAATTTTGAATTTAATTTAATTTAAAAAATTCTTTTACTTAAGACTTAGTAATATATTTTCACAGAACAACAGAAAATCCACATAACACATGGCAGCTGAATGCACCAATTACGCTCATCCAACAACGCGGCGGGACTTAAGCGTTTTCTAGTTGTAATTTCATTAATGTTTAGTTAGCCCCATGATGAACGATACGAACAGGCGCTCAAATAAAAGAAAAACATTGCTTCATGCTTGCGTTTGATATTTCATGTCGGGATAGAGGTATGTAGTCCGAGTGGTCGCTGGTTCAAGTCCGCCATGAACCAAAATATTAAAAGGCGAATAGCTCTGGCCGAGAACAGGGGCGGATCCAGGACCTTTATAAGGGGGTGGCGATCGAGCTGGCGTAACGCAACGCCGGGATGGAGAGGGGGGCTGACGGACGCCCCCCCCCCCCCCAACTCAGAACCCAGTGATTTTTTTAATGAAGCTTTGTCAAAAACGTGTTTAAATACAGTTTGGTATGTTATCATCACGTTTCAGGATTGTTATAAACATTATAAACTAACTTTTTAAGAATCAAGGGAGGGGGGGGGGCGATCGCCCCTACCACCCCCCTGGATACGCCACTAGCCGAGAACAATGCGGGTTTCCTACGAGAACATTGTAAACCACGCCTGGTCATAGGGACAGTTTAAACTTTAAAGTCATATTTGCAGCTACAAAGCTCGGGCGTACCAACTCTATGACCACGTGCGTCAGCGACACAAACTGGTTACCGGATTGAGAACGTTATTATTCACTGTCTCATCTTTCCGCGCCCAACTCTGGGCGTTTCCCAGTCCCACTGAAAGAATTCAGGGAAACCCAGAAATTTAGATTAGCATTGAGGATAACACAACCCCAAGTAAAATAAATATTATTGCAATGTTGAACGCTGAAATCCCTCCCGCATGACTGGTTGTTACTAGCGATGGGGCGAACAGATTGGCTCGGAACACAAACAGGTCACAGTACCGGTCCGGTGTCGGTGTGATGACCCGAGTAGGAGTACGAATACAAGTACAACCAGGTAACATTAACATAGAAGGGGTCGGGTCGCGTTGCATATTACTCGCAGAAAAACAAATCATGCAGGGAGCATTTAAGTTAAACATTTAAAAAATGAAAATCGAATGGCAAGGAAAACAAAACGAACAATTTTACCCAAAAAAAGTTTCATACTATCATCTAATTTGTATTTTCATCATTTTTACTATAACACGGTCAACATGCATCTGAAGTGAATGCCCTAAAATCCTAGTCCCCCCCCCCCCACACAATAAACAGGGATGCCCTCCAGGTAGTGCTGCGATTCTGGGGCGCATTTATTATTAACATTGTGAATTATTGGCATTTTACTAGATTCTAGTTTGCTTTCGTAGATAATTTATAAAATTGTGAAGATACACAGTATAATATAGGCCTACCCTATTGTTAGTTTAAAAAATCTTGCCACTTCAAATTTCAACGATGCTCTTGAGTGATATTGGGGGCGGCAAAACTATAGTCTTCCCCCTCTGCCCCCAAGGATCCGGCGCCACTGCAAAATGTCACCCCCCCCCCCAAACATGAACCCACGGGTAAACGTTATCTAAAGAAACCAATGCAAATAATAATCATTCATAATCATAATATGTCATGCATATTGCTACTACAGGTATTCATAAAATTTGGAAGTGCCTACAAGTATAGTAAACTACCAATCCAATCACCATCGATTCGAATTACGATTGATCTGAGAGTCGATTGAACCGATAGGCGACACAACTTATTAGCATTAAAACACGTGTACCGGTTATTCGCTGTGTAAAATATCCAACTACCTGAATCACTAGTCTAATCTTTCGACGAGTTGGGCTGTAAATATGAGTTGAATATTCATTGGAGTGACTGATGAACATGAGAAATGCAGCCCGACCCCAGAATGTTACTCTTCACATGTTGACCTTGAGAAAATGTAAAGGACGTGGACACGTCAAATTCTTGGGTGACAAGAGATACCAGGGATGCACAAAAAGTCAAAAACACAAAAGGGGGCGTGTCCCACTACTCAATGTTGGGCAGCTGCGTCCCCCATCAACACGCATGCATGACGTAATAGCTGATGACGTATGCTGTCACGTCATCACCTTCACACATCAACAAAACATTATTGAACTCTTGACACAGAGAAATAATTTACATTCTTAATGATGCAGAAAATTACCATGTCAAATTATCCTAACACTATAAAAACAGATTTTTCATCTATATCATATTTAAATAATGAGGCCATAGTGCGAAGGCCGAGTTATGTGTAAACAAGGTCAATGTTTTTGAGTTGGGTTCGCCTAGGCGGAGGCCTATTGAATATCTAGATTACTGAATCTATAAAAACATTCTTGTCATACGTTTGTCTGTCATAGTGACAGTAAAAGGGTTTGTCGAGGTTTAGCCTAGTCAAGCAAGGAAAGCAGGATTTGGCTCGTCCCGCATGGTTAGCTTTCTCTTCGCAACGGCTTCGTTCTAATGGTAGAGAATAAAGCGGACGTGGTATCGATTTTTGGAAATTTCAATGCTTTCGAGAATGGTGTGGAAAACAGAGGGGAGACATATGATAGGGAGAGATAGGACTAAACTAACCAAACCTGAACTTGGCAGTGCAGGGAGTTGTGTTCGTGGCAGTAGGGCTTCTCAGGAATGTGAATCTTTGAGGAGAGCTAAGAGTAAGAGCTGGATAAGTAACTAAGTAAGCTAATTTTTGGGCTAGGCTACTAGAAGAGAAGAATCCAAGAAATAAGTTACCTTGACGTGTTTTAGGAGATAGTCGATGAGCACCTTCTTCTTCTTACATTTGTCTTCCTCCTTGCACATCCCGATGTTCAGTCCCATCACTATCGTTTGCATGAGATTCCCCTCCCACGCGTCCCATATCCACTTCGGCGTGTAGCACAGGACGGCCTGGAAGAACAGGACGAAACACACCCACTGATAATACGTGTAGTACTTCTTGGCGTCCTCATCCCCGAAGTCGTTGGCGACGCCCGGGTGGGCCACCTCCCTTCCCACTTGACGTAGGAAGGCGTCGGGCATGGTGTACGTGCTCGTGATCCAACAGAACGTGTTGATCGCATGTTTCGGCAGCCCCTCGACGATACATTGTATGGGGTTCCCGACGAACTGTGTAGCGGTGATGATCACTGAACACGTTAGGAGTAGAACTGTAGTGAAAAGGTTATGTAGTCGAAACACTGCGTTATCAGTCACTATATCTTGCCATTTTAAATAATCTTTAAGTCCGCCCAAGAGTTTATACATTTTGAAGTTTTTAAACTGGCACTACCGTATTCCAATATGGCGGCCCTCGCGATTTCGAGAGGCCAGCGACGTACTGTTATTGTTGGTAGTATGTGTTTTGGAAAAAGACAGCCTAGTACGAACCCGCGATGCTCGTAACTGGAGTCATCACGGCCTGTGCTAGCTCGCTGCCGAGCAAGTCTCGCCTCCGGCTATTCGGTTTAAAACTCTTCTTCGTGTGTTCTCTCTGTCTCACTCGCACTATTCTGTCTTTCCTGGATGGTCTCGTCTTGAACCACGATGTTTCGATGTTTTTTTCAAACTCGCAAGAGGCGATCGCAGCCTCGGTTTGACGCGACGGAGAGGCCTACACATGCGGCAGGAGCACAACAGACGGCGCGAGTAATTTTCTCTCTCCGTTCACCTCCCCTCTCTCAATAGTCGCTCTTGCGTTTCCCCTCTTCAAACTACTATTATCCCCTCCACACGTACCCTCGCACAAGGGTACTCACTTATTATTGTGGAGGGCCAGGTTCTCCGTGAACTTGACTGGCGTGTCGGAATCAGGGACAGAGGACCGTTGCACCGATGCTACCAACCTGAGGAGTCGAAGGAGTTGACCTTACACTTCCTACTTCATCTCCCACTCACGTTCACACATACTTCACTTTGGACATATTTTTCTTTCTGGGTCAACCAGCGTGTACCACACTGCACTGTCGTATGCTTACAACACCACGCGTATGCTTTGACATTTTGTTGAGTGTCTTTGATAATTTTGTTGTGTTGAATTTTGGGAGGGGGGGGGGGGGGGGGGGTATTTATTCAAAAGCAGGGGCCTGCCGACTCAAATATGTATCTTACACATTGCTTGCTTAGTTTTCTTCAAGATAGTGAATAGTGATAGACTGATAGCCTGCCTTGTATTTGTTTTTATATAATTGGTAGACTGTAGATTGCCGTCTACTATATCATTACGTCTTGCACCTAACGCCTACTAAATAATGTTCATCTTCTGTACTTTCAACATTGTTCATCAACTTCAACTTCAACATTATTCCTGCATATGTAATTCGACTCCAGCAGCTGATGTCTGGCTTAGAGGATGTTTGTTTGGGCAGGGGACTGGGACCAACACTAATTCTCCGACCTTGAGTCTAGTTACTATTGCATGAAATTGAAACACACGCTCAACGTAATGCGTAACTCCACTGTTGAGTGTTGATATAACGAAGCGACTGTCTTATAAATAAAAATGGTGTTAACAGTGTTAATATGGATAGTGAATGAATAGAAATTGGGTTAAATTCATTCATTCATTCATTCATTCATCAAACATTCTGTATAGTAATTAATAAAAATATCTTGTTGACAAAATTCTGAGAAGTGATTGCGACAGCGTTGTATGAGTTGATGCAATGCTGCATGGAATGGTGGCCATGTTCCTCGTTCAGAGGCGAAGAGTGGTGATGATGACACAAGAGGGGCTAGTTCTTGCATCAGACGGCAGATGGTGATAGTTTGGGGTTGCAACGAGTCTGGTTGGGGTAGTTTCTCATTCTGCTCTTTGTTTGTTGGGCCCGCCTGCTGGCCGAGTTCCTTTACAAATCAACACACTTCCGTTCCAAATCCATTCAAACTTTTTAGAATATTTCTTATCTGGCATTAGTGCATTCAAATCTCTTCCATGCCTAAGCATGTGTGTGTTTTTTAATAGAATTTTAAAATATTCAACTGTTACTGTTATGTTATCAGTTATCACGAATCAGGATGTGCGTATTTCCTTCAATACAAACGTTCTACTAAACAATGCGTGTAGTAACACGTACACCGATAGAAGAGGCTTGGCTCAAATACGCGAGCCTCGAACTCAGGAGCTTGTGGGTGGGTGGGAACTGGGAACATTCCCCCCAGCGGCTGTAATCTCGACTGAAAGTATCTCCCCAATGCCCACTGAATGACAAATCTGATGACTTACGTCGAAAATTGAAAATAGGGTTAATTCATGTTATAGAAAATAACACACGATAAACTATGCGGTATGTGGAATTAAAGGAGTTGTGTAAATTCAATAAATATAATATCCCTCTTACCCACTCCGGGATTGAACCCTGGTCTCTCTCCCTCTCTATAAGTTTTTTTGTTATTGGCCAAATAAATCCAGAAGTTGTAATCCCGGTTTAACGTGGGTTCAAACCCCCGCACGTTTTACATCCATTTCTCTGTTTCAAACCACCATTATGAAATTGTATTGTGACTTTATAGGGTTGTGATAAAGTAACGACTATGAATGGCGGAAAATGTTATGCTCAACATGTGGCTTTGAAATGCTAATTCACAAATGATGTTTACTCAAAATTCAAAATGGATCTTTATTTATTTCATTCCTACTTTGTGACAAAATTGAATTTATATTGATTGATTTCAGTTTTATCCATTATCGTCATTACGCACTTTATAAGGTGAACACTCATTCCAGCATGAACGTAAGCGAAACGTCACACGTCGTATATGGACACACCCTCGTCGTCACTTCTACATTTTCTATTAGCCAATCGTTTTATGATTGTGAAAGTGGTTAAGTGCACAATTGACCGGTTTGAAAAGATATAAGCATCTGCATATCTCCACTCACTCTATACTGCAGTGCTAGGTACATGGCCAGCCGTGTATAGCGACGACTACACCAGTGACGTCAGCTGTATACGTGGGACTCGAACCCGAACCCTTCTGGTTCTGGCACATGCCCAACTCACTGTAATTACCTCAAGACTAAATGCACGTTGTGCACGTAAAGGACTGGTTGCAGTTTTCTCGGAATCATATGCGCAGCCGCGCAGGTATACGTGGGTTCGAATCCCGCGGGCATGGGTTATTTTTGTTTTTCTTCAACCTCATCTTTATCGTAATTAAGTTCTCGCAGCGGCAGCGCAGCTTTCTGCCTTTTCCGAGTAAACGGTTAATAATATAATATGTCACGTGAACGTTGATAAAGAATCTATTAGATGATCGATTTCGAATAAAACATTCTTGACATCTCCGTAATTTATTAAATTTTTGTGAACTTCAGGAATTTATTTCACCTGTCGAGATTTTCTAACGAAATATTCATACTGGATATCAACATTTCTTCAATGTGTGTGTTTAAAAAAAAATGTAATCCATGTTTTGGACTTTTTGGACTTTTCCTGGACATATCAATAGAAAAGTTATTTATTGACATTTATCGACATTTAATAATTAATAATAACAAACCGTTCAGCTGCAATTATTCACACCTGAGCGCATGCATTTAGTTGCACAAACCTCAGCACAACAAAAATCATCAATCAACGTCCGCGGTGGCACATACGATTAGGGCACTGGTCCGTAACGTATTTCTCTCTACGAGGACGTGGGTTCGAATACCACATAAGACATGTTTTTTTTTAATCGTCCTTAATTTTCATCTATCACCACTCATCGTCTCGAGTAGCCTTAGTGCATTGATTCATATGAGACGTGAAGCAACAGAAATCATCATCATCATCATCATCATCATCATCATCATCATCATCATCATCATCATCATCATCATCATCATCATCATCAAGCAATTCTCCGCCCAATGATATTGCGCCATGTTTCGGCGCACGTGCATACAATACGTACACGATTTCAATCAGAAAGTTGACACAGATATTGCACAAATATCGTGTTATTGTACCAGTCTGGTTCAAGTACCGCCTGTTGATCGCTAAGCGCCCACCTGCTCGCTTACAATGGGTGTTATTAATTTACAGTGATTGTCTGTGGATGTTATGAAGGTGACATGGCACCAGTGACGCGCTGTAATGGGTACGGCGTAATCAGAAAGACATGTTGTTTGCGCAAATACACCGGGTGACGACTCTGCTAGTGAGTGATTGGATTGCTCAAGTCCTCAACAATTTTACGTTTCTTGCTAATTGTTCTCGTTTTTCATTGATTCAACCTGTTTATATGTTTTTTTAATATTTTATTGTGCAGCGATCGGTCGAAAACCTCGTAAACCTCCCCCCCCCCCTCCCAAACCCTTTATAACCAGCGTTTGACATGTACTTTGAGGGTGCTAGACCTGGTAAAGAACTACACTGATTGCATGATGACAGTTGACAGAATAAGGAATATATTTTTGAAAATTATTTAAAAAGAAGCATTCGCATAAGCAAGTGGATCACTTATACCACAGATAATAGAGTACGCAGTGTACTCTGTGCTTGAAATACTGTACAGAATATCGTTAGTCGACTCATCTGTGAGACTCTGCATGTCACAAAACACATTCTATCTGTCAATACTAAAAATTAAAAAAAACTCGAACCTCTGCTAGGAGATTGAAAGGACCTTGCAACCTATAATATACATTTTTGTATATTATACTTATTTATATAATTGGATGAGTGAAACGAAGACTTCAATTTCACTGACCACCAAAAAATTTAGCTCAGGTGTTTTTTTTGTTTGTTTGTTTTTTTTGTTTGTTTTTCTGTCTGTTTGTTAACTCTCTACCAGGCAAACGGCATATCCGATCTTGATGAAAATTGACAGGACCTTCGAAATCTCTGAACTTAGAGGTGTATTGTTTTTGGGTACAATCGAAGAAATATTTCTCATGAATATCGTACTTTTACGATTTTTTTCGATTTTTAGTGCGATATTTTCGTGACATTTGGGTTAATTCTGACCAAACGGGTGGGGCTACAACGTTCATATTATACATGGGCATTAAGGTTATGGTGATGTAGTACCTTTTGAAAGAAAAAGTTGAAAAAGTTAGCCAGAATCCATAGAAATAAAGCTTTTAATATAAGTTTTTTGATTTTTTGTGCGATATTTTCGTGCCATTTGGGCCAATTCTGACCAAACTGGTGGGGCTACAACGTTCAAATTATACATGGACATTAAGGTTATGGTGATGTAGTACCTTTTAAAAGAAAAAGTTTAAATAGCTAGCCAGAATCTATAGAAATAAAGCTTTTAAATATAAGTCTTTTACGGAAAATAATACCAATTGACAGGTAACAAAAGAAACTTGACAACAATCAGCTACAATGCGTATTGCGTAGGCAGCAAAACAAAGAACTTGCAAAAGTAAAGATATCCCATGCAAACTAAAAATTTTAAAAAGCTCATCCATCAACGCGGCGGGACTTTAGCGTTTTCCTAGTTTATATAATTGGATGAGCGAAGCGAAGACTTCAATTTCACTGACCCCCCGAAAAATTTAGCTCGGGTGTTTTTTTTTTTTTTATTTTTCTCTGTCTGTTTGTTAACTCTCTACCAGGCAAACGGCATATCCGATCTTGATGAAAATTTGACAGGACCTTCGAAATCTCTGAACTTAGAGGTGTATTGTTTTTGGGTACAATCGAAGAAATATTTCTCATGAATATCGTACTTTTACGATTTTTTTCGATTTTTAGTGCGATATTTTCGTGACATTTGGGCCAATTCTGACCAAACGGGTGGGGCTACAACGTTCATATTGTACATGGACATTAAGGTTATGGTGATGTAGTACCTTTTGAAAGAAAAAGTTGAAAAAGTTAGCCAGAATCCATAGAAATAAAGCTTTTAATATAAGTTTTTTACGGTAAATAATACCAATTGACAGGTAACAAAAGAAACTTGACAACAATCACCTACAATGCGTAGGCAGCAAAACAAAGCACTTGCAAAAGTAAAGATATCCCATGCAAACTAAAAATTTTAAAAAGCTCATCCATCAACGCGGCGGGACTTCAGCGTTTTCCTAGTATATAACTACGAAGCTTCGCAAACGCTTTTTCAGGCACGTTGTTGGATGAGCGTAATTGGTGCAGTGAGCTGCCATGTGGTATGCAGATGGTACCTATATAAATTGATTTCGTTTTCCCATTGCTATGGCCTGCGAGACACGGTTGGTAATATTGTTTTAATTTTTACGACGACGACATGAGGATCAGGGGCGCCTACTACATTACACACTACATTACAATCGAATAAAGCATGTAGGTCAGGTGTTATAAGTAGAAGAAATTTGGTAAAATAACGAAAAAAGCGTAAAATTGCGATTTTCATGAGGAATAATTTTTCGATTGCGCTCAAAAACGTGGCAGTTTAGGCCTTCAGAAAATTTCATCGCAATTGGAGTATCGGTTTAGCCGGAATCTTGTTTAACAAAAACACAAAAATACAAACAGAAAGAAAGAAAGAAAGAAAGAAAGAAAAAAAACATTCCGGATTTTTTTTCTCCAGTGTAGTTGGTTGAGCGAAGCGAAGACTTCGATTTCACTGACCCCCCAAAAAAATTTTGCTCCAATGTTTTTTTTTGTCTGTTTGTTAGCACTCTACCAGGCAAACGGCATATCCGATCTTGATGAAAATTGGACGGGACCTTCGAAATCTCTAAACTTAGAGGTGTATTGTTTTTGGGTACAATCGAAGAAATATTTCTCATGAATATCGTACTTTTACGATTTTTCCCCGATTTTTAGTGCGATATTTTCGTGACATTTGGGCCGATTCTGACCAAACGGGTGGGGCTACAACGTTCATATTTTACATGGGCATTAAGGTTATGGTGCTGTAGTACCTTTTGAAAGAAAAAGTTGAAAAAGTTATCCAGAATCCATAGAAATAAAGGTTTTAATATGAGTTTTTTGAAATGTATAACAATAATTAACAAGTAACTATAGAAACTTGACAACAATCACCTACAATGCGTTCATAAAGCAATCTTTGGGCCTACATATATTTGACATTCTAATTACCCTAGCAATTAGTACTTTATAAAAATTATTCTAATTTAACAAAAATGATTTTGCGATGGAACTTGAAGAAGTAAAGAGATCCCACGCATACTATTTTTTTTTAATTAAAAAGCTCATCCATCAACGCGACGGGACTTTAGCGTTTTCCTAGTAGAATGAAATCTTCGCTACGCTCATCCAATCATTATAATTATAATACTATACGGACGTAGCAGCATCATACAGGACCGAATCATGAGGAGGGATTGGAATCCCGAATTAGGATTTGTCATATTGTCTTTCACCGTAATCGATTAATCACTCATTGTCTTGACAAGTATAAGTGTGCGTGAGTCTGAGTGTGAATCACGGACCAGATTTACCTTATTCATCATTCGTTGTCACCGAACTCGAGGCTCTGGCGCCGGAAACAGACGAGATCTCGCGGTGGACATAGTAATGCAGGATGTTTCTATCTCTACCCGCGGGATTCCGAGTCGGCACTTTACTTGTGTTATCTTTTACGATGTGTAACTGTATATACTAGAATCAACTTCACACTTAATTTGCGGTCAGTGTGAATGAGAGAACACGTGCTGAAGAGTGTGATGTGTTTTGATAAGAAATACACACACATGTTGTTAATTAGACTAGACTTAGAGTATAGTCAGGCCTTCTACATCTATTTGGAACAATGAGGCTCGTGAGACACATATCAGCGTAGAAGCAACAATAATATTACGAAACAAACCCAGATCTAGAATGTAGAATGTACCCAATCAGTCATATATAACTAATTTTTAGAGGGAGCTTGCATTTTTAAATGGACCGAGCCAACCCTGTAGGTGCCGACGCCACCGACGCGCGAATGTTTTTGGATGAGCGAAGCGAAGACTTCAATTTCACTGACCCCAAAAAAATTTAGCTCAGGTGTTTTTTTTTGTTTGTTTTTTTGTTTGTTTTTTTGTCTGTTTGTTAACTCTCTACCAGGCAAACGGCATATCCGATCTTGATGAAAATTTGACAGGACCTTCGAAATCTCTGAACTTAGAGGTGTATTGTTTTTGGGTACAATCGAAGAAATATTTCTCATGAATATCGTACTTTTACGATTTTTTTCGATTTTTAGTGCGATATTTTCGGGTCGGGGCCATGACACCGAATCGCCTTGACACCGAATCGCCGTGACACCGAAAAACAGTATGGGTCATGACACCGAAATGTTCCGACAAGGGTATCCCTGACACCGAATCGCCTTGACACAGAAAATTTCGGAGTCACGACCTATACTGTATGGGTCGTGACACCGAACGTTTTAGATTCTGTCTCAGGACGCATACAGCATGAGCCGTGACGCCAAATCGCCTTGACACCGAATCGCCTTGAGACCGAAAACTCTAGTAAAATTATTCAAAGTATTTCCAGATGGGTCGTGACACAGAAAGTTATTTTTCTAAGTCAAAAATCCGTATGTGTCTTGGCACAGAAACGCCTTGACACAGAATATTTCTTAACCACGACCTATCCTGAAATTCGGTGTCACGACGCATGCTGTATGTGCCGTGAGACCGAATTTCGGTGTCACGACGCATGCTGTATGTGCCGTGAGACCGAATTTCGGTGTCACGGCGTATACTGTGTGTGCCGTGACACCGAAATAAAGTGTTGTCCGACACACCGAGTTCGGTGTCACGACGCATACTGTAGTGTGCCGTGAGACCGAATTTCGGTGTCACGGCGTATACTGTGTGTGCCGTGAGCCCGTGACGGAGAAATAAAGTGAAGAACCAAGTAATTATCTGATTTCGTGTTATTGGTTGTGTATTGGTTATTATGGTTCTCGTTTTATTATGTATTTTATGTTTTGTTTGCTAATTATGTTCGTTTACTATTGATCAATTGTTTTACAAATTTTCTTAATGGATGAGTCGTTGGCGAATGAGGTTTTTGGCGCGAATGAATGATATTTTTGAAACTGGGTTTTTGGAACTGCCCTGCGTAGACTACCCTAGGCAACCCGTTAGACGTTGGAGAATTGAAGTGAGCAGCTAGCAAGGCGGTGCGGAGGAACACAGAAGTTCCTTCGCAAAACACTAATGTCTTTCCATCATAACTTAAAATTTCCAGGAACTCGTCTCAAAATTCGTGTTATATATTATTTTTGAAGGTATGGTTGATTAAAAAGAATATTTAAAAACATGTCGCCGAATTACTTTTTAAGTTATTTGCGATCGCAATACCATGGAATTCTCTATCTCTACCATTGTGGGTGCCCAAAAATACACACATTCTAACACCAAATGTGCTGTATTTACTTCGAAAATCCGTGAAATATCATCACTTTGTATTTTATAGCAATGGGTATTCCACAATCCTAATAATAATATTTTTTTAAAGTCACCACAACCGACCTCATTGACCATATTGTAGACCAAGTTACAAAAATATTTCAATACATGCAGAAATGACCTGAAAACGTGACAACATTGACCTTAACGTCAGGATATAGCTAGCATATAGCTAGCTCGTTTATAATCAGTTAATTTTTGTGGCAGTAACCAACCCATAGCCCAACTCTCCCCTAAATAGATCATTTTTAATTTTATACTTGATTTAATCAAATTGTAAAAAGTAATGTCGTTTGTAGTTGTAAACATTTTTAGAAAAGGAATTGAAATAAATTTATTAACCTACATATTATGTTTATTTACATACATACATATATATTATTTATTATATTATTGGATGAGCGAAGCGAAGATTCCATTTCACTACACTGGAAAAAAATTCCGGAATGTTTTTGTTTTTTTCTTCTTTCTGTTTGTATTATTGTGTGTCTGTTAGCACGATTCCGGCTAAACCGATACTCCAATTGCGATGAAATTTTATGGAGGCCTTCGAAATCTTTGAACCAAGAACTGCCACGTTTTTGAGCGCAATCGAAAAATTATTTCTCATGAAAATCGTAGTTTTACGATTTTTTTCGATTATTAAAAAAATTCTTCGACTTATAACACCTACATGCTTTACCCGAATGTAATGATTTTTTCACAGAACCTTTATTTTAGGAATGTATATATTCGTGTGAAATTCGAGCGCAATCAATTTTTTTTATGAAAATCGCAATTTTACGATTTTAATTATTCATTTTACATTTCTTTGACTTATAAGTTATAACACTACATGCTTTATCGGATTGTAACGATTTTTATACAGAACCTTTATTTTATAAATTAATATATTGGCGTGAAATTTGAGCTCAATCAAAAAATAATTTCTCATGAAAATCGCAATTTTACGCTTTTTTTCGTTTGAAAAAATTACGCTTATCCAGCAAACGCGCCTGAAAAAGCGTTTGCCGAAGCTTCCTAGTTATTTATACATTATAATATTATTTATTTGTGTGACTCGTTGGTCTTGTAGTTAGCGTCACTGTTTCCCAATGCAGAAGGTCCAGGGTTCAGCATGTTTTTAACTTCTGAATGTGGACTTAAGTCCATCAATTATTATCTTAGGTATTTGTAAACGGTGACTTTGGAGCCTTTTTAGCAACGAGGCGCATAATACAAAGTTGTTTTGAATCGGCCTTGTTGATTCTGGCGTTGATCCGCGGGTGTTCGCACTTTCCATACCACTGGTTGTGATGTATTTCCTATAAAAAATATCGGTCTTTGGCTGGTTAGTTAGTTAGTGTTGTTTTAGGGCACTCAACAGTATAGTTATCAGTACCCATGTCAAGTGTATAGGAATCTTCCAATAACATTTCTTATAAGTGTGGATTACCACCATGCATACTTTTTCCAATGGGAGGACGCGGGGGGGACGCGGGGTGTACAGGCTGGTTGTCGCTCACTCGTCGATTGCGTTGGTGTCTACGGGGTTGGCTTGGTCGCTTTGGTTTAATGTCCCCCACTGAAAATCATTTTATACGACTGAGTGGGTAGACTCTTCATACGAATCTATTTTATTTTATTTTATTGTGGCGTACAACTTTTGTTTTTCTGCTTATGTGATCAATTCATTACGTATTTCCATTGATTAAAAAAGAAAACTATTTGCCACTTTTGACTTTCGAGTTCTGATTTCTATAATCGATATCGAGAACAAAAGTTTGCCGCCATAGAAAAAGTTGGTACCAAGGTGATCTGATCAAAAATTTAAATATAAACTAAATATTTTTGAAAATAGGTTAAAGATTCATAAATATCCTTCGTTTCCTTTGAAAACTTTAAATAGGGAATTTTCTCGTTTAATTGCCGCGTGCAGAGTTAGTAATAGAAAGTCATGTCGTGAGTTTTCGATTCATTTGTTCTATCATGGACTAAACTGATGTGTTTAATAAATTCATATCAAAAGTTGTTTTCTCATAAATAAAGTTAATAACGCTATTGCATGAATGAAATGAATGAAATATTTTAAGTCACCCCAAAGATGTGTTATGATTGACCCAAAAGGGCCAAGTTATTGTAATGAATTTGTTAACACCAAGAGCAGGTCTTATAGATACCAATGATATACGGATCAGCTATATACCAACCGAATAGACGGAGTCAAATTAATATTGACAATTGACATTTGTTAACAGTAAAGACAAGAAGTGAGGTAACAATAACTTAAATAGATAAACAAGCACTGCAAGGGGAATGGTAACCAAAATAGGGAGCGACATTTTAACTTTATTATGCCATGCATGAACCCGCGTTCAAGTCTAAAGGAAAGGAAAGGGCCATGGAAACTTATAAATAATTAAACTTAAGCTTAGAGTTTGGATACATTACATATCCGCAACAATAACTTAAAGTAGTAATTATTAGCCATCAAATGTGTGTGTCAATAATCACTCCGAATTTCTAACCTCAAATCGCAACAGAATTGATGATTCCACTACCAGAATTTATAAGGCTCCATATTTAATCAACTATACTATCGTAGTACTTTTTTTGGGGTGCTAGGCTATTGACACTCCAATTGGTCTTATGGTTGGCGTCTATGCTTCCAATGAAGAAGGTTCGGGACTCGATTCCCACGAAAGTCATAAGTTTTAAACTTTTGATTTGGGCTTAAGTCCATCAGTTCTTGGCTAAGGAATTGGTAAACGGTGACTTTGGAGCCGTCCTAGCAAAAGAGGGACATAATAAATTCAAAGTTGTTGATCCGCGGGTGTTCGCACTGTCCATTGTTATATTTCCTATTAAAAAATATCGATCTTTGGTTGGTAATCGCTCACTCGTCGATTGCGTCAAGGCCTACAGGGTTGGCTTGGTCGCTTTGGTTTACTGTCTCCCACTGAAAATCAGTTATAAACTGAGTGGGTACTCTAAATACGAGTTTATTTATTTATTCATTTATTTATTTATTTATATTTATTTATTTATTTAAGCACACATTGTTTTTTTCCATTATTCTTTTAATGTATTTACAAATTACACAACATTACGCAAGTAATATTTTATACAATTCAGATATTAAAACCCATCCCGATCGGTGTTCGAACCCGAGTCTCCCACATACCAGGTACACCCCGATCGAGATGGGTTTTTGGATGAGCGTAGCGAGCGAAGCGAAGATTTCATTACACTACACTGGAGAAAAAAATCCGGAATGTTTTTTTTTCTTTCTTTCTTTCTATCTTTATTTTTGTGTAATTGTCCGCACGATTCCAGCTAAACCGATACGCTAACAAAAAGAGCAAAATCCGTTGCGAAATAAACCTACAAGAAATAATAAATTGAAAAATTGGCTTAATAAATGTGTAGGTTTTAATTTAAGGCTATTGTACCACCTCTGGCCGATAATTTGAAAGTCGAAGAAACATGTCTGAAAAGTTTGTTGAAGTTTGTACCGTTTGACAAACAAATTCGTACACCAACTGTTATTTTCAGAAAACTATTTTAGCTATAGTCAAGTTATAGCTAAAGGTGTTTAGAAACTATGTCCAGAAAACCTATTTTCAAAATTTAATTTTTAACTCGTCTTGTACATTACACTTTTGTCCAAAAATCTAAATATAATTTCCAAAAGTGAGGTTATGTCCCACCCAAAAAAATTCACAATTTTTTTCTGTTATTTTATAGGCCTTTTTTTTCTTTTATTTTTTCTTTTGTTTTTGAAAAAATATTATTTATTTGTTATTTAGTTAGAAGGCTGTGAAAATTGCATGCGGTGACCAAGGTGTATCGAATCTTGCACGAATCTTGCACGCTTGCGCTTTACACGTATTTCGTACTGACTAAGTTTCCCTTAGTAATGTCACAGATGATAGACTTCACTGCAGGGTAATATCATAATATGCATTTTAAAACATGTTTATTATTCTTAAGGGGTATTTAACCGCTAAACTAAAAAATAAATTTCATTCAGGCTAACTGGTAATGAATTTAGCAATTAACAGAAAAATTATTGGGGCCACCATGACCTCCCAAAAAATTGTCAAACATGACATTTTTCGAGCTAGGTCCCATCGGCAAAAATCTCCCATAAGAAAATAACATGGGGACGATATTTATCCCCTGTGACCTTAAGAGGATTTTGATCCAAAAATATTGGCCATTATTGACCTACTCTACAGCATTTTCTGTAAATTCTTTATATTTTGTTTTGTAATTTGGGCAAGTAGTTCAGTCAAAATATGCTGATAACCAATATGGGGTGTGATTTTGGAATGCATATTTGTGGGTGTTCTTTTTGTGTTGGTGGGTATATTTGGGCACAGTTTTCAAGACACGATGTAAAAACATTTTAGATTGGTACTATGCTCTAGTATCTATGTGGACCAAAAAAGGAAGAAGTTAAAGCCGATTTAAGAAATTTCCCAAAACATCAATTTTCGCAAATTTCTGTATCAGAAAAATTGAAAAATTCGTGTTCAATCACAGTTTATTATAGATTAGATATATTTTTTTAAACTGTCGTTTTTTGTGTAGTATTGTGCTATAGATCATGTGGTAAAAAATTTTTTTAGTTAAAAGCCCTGTTAAAGACAATCCAGAACTAAAAATTCTTTCCCGGCCAGGGGATTTAACCCAGGTTTCCCACATTCCGAATATAAGGGCGCCTTAGCCAACTAAACTAGGAAAACGTCAAAGTGGTTTAGTTGGTTTAAGGGCGCGTCAAGTGTAAGGCCATAATGCTCCACTCTAGCCTATGATTGGCTAGGGTGGCCTTAGGTAGGAGGATCTACCGGGTACTCAATACATGGCTTACTCACTCGTCTAACAACGACTTTGGCGTTTCCTAGTGTAGAACCATTCTAGCTATGGGATATGGGGGAAGGGTTCTCAAGGCGTGGTCGTCATCGTCTTTGTCATCGTCGTTCGTGTTGTCTTGTCTCGGTCTTCGTCTTCGTCGTCGTCGTCGTCAAGGAGGTCGTCAGGGAAAAGGGCAGGTGTCCCCGACGACGAACGCCAGAGCTTGCCTATAGTTTCGGGAAGTAATATGTTCATTTATATTTATAAGCATGTGTTTTAATGATTTAAGTAAACTAAAGTTTATCCCTGAGATGGTACTAGCGGGTGAGATTTGTAGATTGTTTATGTAATTTTTTTAATACTCTTATGACGTTAACGCAATGCTCTACGGATTTCTTTATGGTACTTGTATGCCAGTCTCTGTAATAAAGTTTTTTTCGAAGAATAAGATGAAAGTGTTAACAACTACCAAGCGTAAGTCGCGCGACGCGGGAGGATAGTCAACCCCTCCGCCCCACCCACCCCCAAGCCCTACCCCCAGCGAAATATAAAATATGGAGTAATTTGGTTCTTCATAATTAAATGCACATATTTCTACCCCAAAAACGGAGATAAGTGACCGTTACTCCCTCTGAAAAAAGTAATATAATAATCCTCTGAGTGTGAATTGATTAAAAATACTACCTTGACTAGAACAATTTGTAACTATTATATAAAAGTATGGGTAAACTCAAGTATATGTAATGTTTTTAGTAAAAGTTCGCTTACCTACCACTACCAGGCTACCAAGCCCCCCACCAAGTCCAGTTGAGGAGTAAAATCTCATTTCCTATGCGCGCCTTGATAGATGCTGACCTCAATTCTCCAACGTGTAGCGGGTTGCCTAGGAGAGCCCCGCAGGGCACCCTTAATACTAGCCGAGTTCAATAAACAAACCATTGACATCGATCATAGATAATCATGGATCGGTAAGAAACAATATTAATTAGGATGTAGGCATCAATAATAAAAAGCATAATAATAAATAAAATTACGAAAGGCTTAAATAATAATGAATTAATAATAAGTAAATCCAACACATACAGTATGAGCAATGACACAGAAGGTCGATATATCCATAAATGTCATTTCTGTGTCACAACCCATGCTGTATATGCCGTGACACCGTAATTCGGTCTCACGGCACATACAGTATGCGTCGTGACACCGAACTCGATGTGTCGGACAACACTATTTCTGTGTCACGGCACACACAGTATACGCCGTGACACCGAAATTCGGTCTCACGGCACATACAGTATGCGTTGTGACACCGAAGGCCTTCAGAATCTAAAACGTTCGGTGTCACGACGCATACAGTATAGGTCGTGGCACAGAAAATTTCGGTGTCAAGGCGATTCGGTGTCAGGGATACCCTTGTCGAAATATTTCTGTGCTACGATCCAAACTGTTTTTCGGTGTCAAGTCGATTCGGTGTCAAGACGTTTCTGTGCCACGACCCATACGGTTTTTGAACTTAGAAAAATAATTTTCGGTGTCACGACCCATCCGGAAACACTTTGAAAATTTTTACTAGAGTTTTCGGTGTCACGGCGATTCGGTGTCACGGCGATTCGGTGTCATGGCCCCGACCCGATATTTTCGTGACATTTGGGTTAATTCTGACCAAACGGGTGGGCCAGTGGCGTCGGAACAGGGGGGGGCAAGGGGGGCATTGCCCCCCCTAACTTTCATGCCATGGGGGCATAGGGGGGCTGATTTTAGAGTTGAAAAATCAAGATTTCTACTCTACTTTTTGTGAAAGCATCGTCGGATGATCCTGTTAACAATTCATTTCCAGGAAGGAACAATCCAACAATAGCAGGAATGTTAGGTTGGCTGACGTACCCTATGCCTGAACCGTCTATCCGACTATCTTTATAACCAGCCAGCCGTCTTGTATTGTGTGCCGGTCACTCACTTCAGTGAGAGTGGACACGTGACTCAGACTCACGTCTAATCCAAACATCCCTTCGTATGATTTGCTAGAGTTATTGGCAGATGCAAGTTGGGCTTTGGTTCACTCGTGTCGCATCGTTATGCGTTGTGGGTTAAGTGTGTGTGTAGTGTTTCGTGTTTAATGGTGTTAAAGATTAAATTGATATCGTAATTTTAAATATGAAACGTACTAAACAGCCTTCAGTTAGTATTTTTTTTAAAGAAGAGGGTAAAACAAAAATATGTTTGCCTGTATGCTTCGTCATTACATAAAAAATTATGTTGTAATTTATTAAAATGGGCCACTTCACGTTAATTTTTAGAGTTTTTCGATCGCAGATAGTTGATGTAAAACATCGTTTACAGAGTCCGAATGCAGAAAAAAAAACGAAATAACTGAAGTATGGTAAAATTTTTTCCGCCTTCGGCAAAAAACGCCTCCAGCGGCTGGGGCTTCGCCCCAGACCCCATCCGTACCCTACGAATTCTACTGATGGGCTTGCCCCCCCCAACTTTCAAAACGTTCCGACGCGCCTGGGTGGGGCTACAACGTTCATATTATACATGGACATTAAGGTTATGGTGATGTAGTACCTTTTGAAAGAAAAAGTTGAAAAAGTTAGCCAGAATCCATAGAAATAAAGCTTTTAATGTAAGTTTTTTGATTTTTTGTGCGATATTTTCGCGCCATTTGGGCCAATTCTGACCAAACTGGTGGGGCTACAACGTTCATATTATACATGGACATTAAGGTTATGGTGATGTAGTACCTTTTAAAAGAAAAAGTTTAAATAGTTAGCCAAAATCTATAGAAATAAAGCTTTTAATATAAGTTTTTTACGGAAAATAATACCAATTGACAGGTAACAAAAGAAACTTGACAACAATCAGCTACAATGCGTATTGCGTAGGCAGCAAAACAAAGAACTTGCAAAAGTAAAGATATCCCATGCAAACTAAACATTTTTAAAAGCTCATCCATCAACGCGGCGGGACTTTAGCGTTTTCCTAGTTATAGTCGGGCACTATCCACCCGCGGGCACGTCGGGCACCTATTCAGGTGGGTCAAAACGTTGCAAGCCCCCCCCCCCCCGTTGAAGGCCGTTTTTTGGATCCCCGTTTGACACCCATGGACACGTCGGTAGTCGGTATATGCAATATTGATATGTCTTGTCCCTATGGACTCTGCCATTGAATGTGTGGAACTGGAAGATTGTGCTATTTTACCAAAACAAACATTGGATGGTTCTATGGAAAAGAACAATGTCTTTTCACTTGTGACCACAAACCCAAATACAAACATTTCGCAAAACTTTGAAGCAGTACTTCCTTCGAAGACCTAAGTCATCAAGCACAAATAAATTCAAAGTATATTTGATATTTTCTAGTTACCATCGTGTGCACAACTTTCTAGCCAGTCTGTACTTTGTATCCATTTGAATGTCTTGAAAGGAGTAAAAGTTGTTGCGACTGCATTATTAAAATTCCCCTGCGATTATAGGCAAACTGCTGGCCTCTCCCGACCTGTGGGCTGGGCTGTATAACATGCACATGTGGCCTGGTTAGCTCAGACAGACATGATCGTGACTGCGACTATCCCAAGATGGTGTCGAACCGAAGCACAACTAATTCTGTTTCTGTCTGGGCCGGTGGCTGAATAATACAATGCACGTGGACGTCGTCTTGTCTGTGGCGTCACTCCTCACGAGGGGGTTTAGGGGATGCACACGCCCCCCCCCCCAATAATTTCCTCGTTTTCCCTTTTCCCCAATTAACAACCCACAGTTGGTCATCCTTTAAAAGGCACAGATTTTCACCAAAATGACCTCGAAGAAGAAATTTTTTTGATTTAAAAGAGGATTTTTGTAGATACAAAGTTTGTTATTGTGATGCTTTAAAACGCACAGATTTCCCCCAAAATGACCTTGAAGGAGAAAATATTTCGGGGGGGGGGCGCAAGCATCCTGTACCCCCACTTAGCCATCGGTATATGAATTAATTGGTTGGACCCCCTTTATGAATTCTTGGATACGCCACTGGTACGCCACTGGCACTAAAGCCCACCCCCTGCGAAGTTTTGGATTTGCCAGTGCTGGATTTGCGCCCCCCCAATGCACATACTATTGTGAGTGACGCTTCTGCGGTTTTGTATCGATAGAGGTAGCTCACTCGTGAGTCGTGACTCGCGATTCTAGTTCGGGAAGTTGTAGGTTTGAGATTTACCACCGGATATCCTGACTGAAAGTTCTAGTGTTCATTCTACGAGGAGTCCAGCGGTTTTAGTCTATGTCCTCAGGCGTCAGAGTGTTATAGACATCCAGTCACGCCGTACATCAACCCGTCTATATAACGACTTTGGTGAAATTTGATATTTGTTTTTATTAACCCCTGCTTAAAAAACTTGAATGCAAACAACACTGACGGTAGGAATATTTTTCAAGGTTCAATTAGAAAACGCACTGACGCAAAAAGAGCTGTTTGAGCCAAATAACTTTTTAATAAAATTCCAATATTGAGAAACAAAAATTTTCACATCCGTCATATTACTCAGGGTCCACTAGATACCTAACAGCTGCTGTAAGGTGGGTCTTCGCTTGTACTTCCACAATGTATAAGCGCCATTTTATATCTTGAAGTCAAGGCCCACTTGATAATGTGTCTACTGAGTGCACGCACACATTATCCAACGGACCTCAAAGAGATTTTGTAAACAAACAGCAGACTGCAGCTGGACGTCAATTTCAGAAATCGGTTGCACATTATTTTTTTAATGCAATAAATACATAAATAGGCTACCATTTATGTAATCTTTGATTCTTATATTTGCAGGTAACATTATGATGTAAATAATTTTATATCTTTCAACTTCATATCTCAATTTTCATTTGCATACTAATTTGGATATTAGGGCCGAGGCAAACTGTCCAGATACCGGTAGGCCTATGGCAATAAGGCCTATTAGCATTGATGTGTTTGGTAAGATAAAGATGAGCCCAAGCCTTGCACTTGTCCATACTTGCACCATGTATAAACCAATACCTAATGCGGATTAGTTTTAATCAAACTTGAACTTGAATCTGAATCTGAGCTAAGCCTAGGGCCTGGCCCTAAGAACGCGGGTAGCCTCCAGACCTGACGTCGACTTCTACAAGAAAGGTTTATTGGGTAAGGTCTAGGCCTTGGTCTATGAAAAATCCCACACACTAGGGCCTAGCCTAGGCTTATGCGCATAAAATCTTTTATCGTGGAGTTGTAACTTCATTCTAAACACAAAGTTAAGGTAATAATCCACAATGCCCAATGATCTGTCAAAACAAACAAAAACATAGCACATTCTGCTACGGATAATATTACAGAGCGTGTTCGGAGCGCTCCAGATTATTTTTAAAACACACGCTAAGATATAAAATGGCGGTTTGTTTACATCAGGTGAGAAGACCCAGCTTACAGCAGCTTAGCATAAGTATCTAGTGGACCGCAGCTTAGCATAAGTATCTAGTGGACCCTGATATTACTGTTGTTAAATATTAATAGGGTCTGAGGGTGTCAAAAAGAGTTCGACCAATCCTGACATAAAAAAGCTTTCACCACAAGATATACTACAGTCTCATTTTAGAGTGCAATAATCTCGATAACATAGTTCAAAAAGCATCAGAAAGTGAGACAAAGTTTATTTCGATCAGTATACGGGTACGACTCCGGAGTAATCTTATTCAATTGATAGTGGAAGAAGAATATAAAAAAATACCCGGGTTATTTTATCATTGCAAGAGGTCTTCTGCTTTTACTGTTATTGTCATTCAGAAATGGTGGAGGTGCCGGGTCATGAACAATATCCACTCCCTTACTCCCAGGGTCAACAACACATATTTATGTATCATGCCAACAAACAAACGCATGAATCAGGCTTATATGGAGCTTCGTTCACTAAAATAGCTTTTTTCTACGACTTTCCGGATTCCCTCCCAACTATTCTCCACTCTTCCTATTTAGTTCCTACTTCCTGCTTAGTCCAGGTACTGAACAGGGGCAAATTGAGGTCTCCTAAAGAATGTATGCAAATTGCAATTGCTTCTGGCACCTGGTTACACACACGCGACAGAACCGCTTTCTTGCAAGAGTTTTGGAAGTGGAGTCGGACCAAACCCAATTCATGTTTGCGTGTTGGGCTCCAGGCTGTTCACAATATTAATATATTAATATATTCTCATACATGCGGCCTGGATACTTGACAATTTGCACGAACACTACAGAACTGGACAAACTAATTGGTACATGATGATTTTTTTTCTCGATTTCATTTATCGGGATCACTCCCGTAGGTGTAATTGATTTTATGGATATCAATCAAGAAATTACAATACATCTCAGCGGGGTATCGAACCCCGTTCTCCCAACTGTCGGGCGTACAATTAGGGGTTAAGCATCCGACCGGTAATCGGGAGACCGGGGTTCGATACCCCACCGAGATGGATTTTTTAATTTGTGGATTAATTTTCTATATAATGATTTTTTAAAGCATAGTCCCGCCACAGATAACAGATTTGGTCCCGCTTTGACTGATTGATTAATAGCGTTGATAGCCACAGTCGTAAAAATGCTCTCCAACAAGGGCTCGAACCCAGAGCCTCCGGTTTTACGAATTGATCGTCTTGCCGATTAAAATATCGGAGACGCTTTAGACGAAGCGAATATTTATTCTTCACTATTGCTATTTGTTGTGATTGTTGAGTTGAATAAATTTTAATATGATTCAATATTAATAATTAATAAATGACGAAAATGACGAAACTGTATGTGAATACAGTTACTTGGCGCTATTTCATCAGTTTTGTGTATGCATTTATTTCAATAAAGCTTAGTTTTTGTAAATTCAATCTTTGTTAACATTGGTTCAAGAAAGTACAAATTTACAACAAAATTATTAAATTATTGGTTATGAACATTCTTGTAAAATGTAAAGATGGTGATGCAAAGTTATGATGGAATGAATGCTTTATGAAAACGTCAAAGTGGCCACGTGCCCTCTAGTATGGAATGTCAATACGTGCGTGCACGTAAGTCTCATTGTCACGGCTTCTAGAATTACTCGCCCAAGCTGCTGTAACAGATATGTTGTTTAGACGGCGGTGAGTCTAAGCCACGTGTACGCACCCGACACTAGTGGGCGTTGTAGCAACTACTCGGCACTTTATTAAACTTGCTGATCTGACACTGATAGGGATTGTTTAATTGATAGTTGATATTAATATGACACTCGTAGTAAAATGTTAAACGATTACGAACGAACCACATATTGCTTATCTAGTTATTATCTGAGATCTCTCTACACGGTTTGCAAGTATACGTTATGACTTATGAGAGTTCGCGGACCATCAACGGGCAACATTATTATTTTTAACAAAATTAACTAAGTTTGCAACTTGCAAGCATAATGACCGAGTTGGACTGCATTTTCCCCAAAAAACTGATCTGCAGCGCCATCGTAATATCCACTTACTTGCCAAAATCTTGGGCCGTTGGGCGCTGTGACAAAAGTGGTATTTGTTATCGAAAGTGACAAAGATATAAAAAATAACACGTAAGTTTAGAGTCTATACTCACTCAGTTACAGAACCTGTACATAACTGATTTTCTGGGGGGGGGGGGGGGGGGGGGGGGAGACCTTAAAATTAAAGTGGCTTCGAATTCCGAAACAATTCTCTATTTACGGCAACACCATTCATAAGCACATCATAAGTACATCCGTGTACATTTTAATTCCAAGAAAGTGAGACAAAGAAAACCAAACTGCATAACAAACATAAAATGTCGCTTACTGCCAGTAACTTTTTCTAACTGTGCATGGAAAGCACCTTATAAAGGCATAGCCTACAGAGAACAATTGCTGTTTTGACCACAGAAGAAGTACACTGGTAATTCCTTATAAGTCCAAGTGCAAGTATTTTAGCATCAGACAAAACAGTCAACTAGAACTTCTGCTTCGATCGTAAATGGTCAGCGACATCGGTTTTCGATTCCTGTCGTTGTTGGTTGGTCCCAATAAGGAGACACAACCATGTTGAGGTGAAATTAAAAATGCATTTCTCCTTCGAATGGTTTAAAGAATGTAGCGTATTTATCACTCTAGCTAACACATTTCTAGAAAAAGTGCAGTCGGGCGCCCAATTATGGCAAGTTGTTAATGTTAGTGGATTCGTAATTTGGTTGGTTTTTGTCCGGGTGTTTGGCGTTCCTGTATTTCGTTGCAACTGTGAAATGGGTCGTGTCGAAGCGAAATTGCGGTAATTGTCAATTGGAATGTTCCTGCTCCGGAAAGCGAGAACCGATCGAGTTTTAATTAATTGTGTTGTTTTGTCGGTAATGATGATATTTGGGCGTTATGTTAAAAATGTTACTAACCTGCGTTTTAGCCTAGTTTTTGGCAAATTTCTGATCGCTCGGCTGATTGACACCACAGTTCTGTGAAACTTTGCACAGTTGTCAGTTGTCACGAAAGTGTAAATGATGGGCTCTACTGTAACACGTTTACACATAACACATTATTTTCAAATAATTTTTAAATAAATAAATTTTTATGATTTTGGGTTTTTGGATGAGCGAAGCGAAGATTCCATTCTACTACACTGGAGAAAAAAATCCGGAATGTTTTTTTTTCTTTCTTTCTTTCTTTCTTTCTTTCTTTCTTTCTTTCTTTCTTTTTTTCTTTCTTTTCTTTCTCTTTTTTTCTTTTTTTTGTATTTTTGTGTGTCTGTGAACACGATTCCGGCTAAACCGATACTCCGATTGCGATGAAATTTTATGAAGACCTTCGAAATCTCTGAACTTAGAACTGCACCGTACGAAAATTGATCAAAAAATTATTTCTCTTGAAAATCGCAATTTTACGATTTTTTTCGTTTTTCTTATTTGTTTTTGTTTGTATTTTTGTGTGTTTGTTAACACGATTCCGGCTAAACCGATACTCAAATTGCGATTAAATTTTCTGGAGACCTTTGAAATCTTTGAACTTAGAACTGCCACCTTTTTGAGCGCAATCGAAAAATTATTTCTTATGAAAATCGCAATTTTACGATTTTTTTCCGTTTTTCTTGTTTTTTCTGTTTGTATTTTTGTGTGTTTGTTAACACGATTCCGGCTAAACCGATACTCCAATTGCGATGAAATTTTCTGGAGACCTTTGAAATCTTTAAACTTAGACCTGGCACGTTTTTGGGTACAATCGAAGAAATATTTCTCATGAATATCGTACTTTACGATTTTTTACTATTTTTAGCGATATTTTCGTGACATTTGGGCCGATTCTGACCAAACGGGTGGGGCTACAACGTGCATATATATTTCACATGGACATTAAGGTAATTTAGATGTATTACATTTTGAACGAAAAAGTTGAAAAAGTCAGCCAGAATCCATAGAAATAAAGGTTTTAATATGAGTTTTTTTAGGTTTATAATAACAATTAACGAGTAACAATAGAAACTTGACAACGATCACCTACAATGCATTCAAAAAGCATTTGCAATGGAAAAGTGGTCCTACAAAAACTAAAAACTTACAAAAACGCTCATCCATCAACGCGGCGGGACTAAAGCGTTTTCCTAGTGTTAAAAAGTCGAAAATATACTATTTCCGTAGTTTTTTTTCTGGCTGATTAACAAAATATATTGATAATCTACAACCCTAGGGGCTATCCATATAAGCTTTTGAGAACAGCTATGTAAAGTTTCGTCTTTGTTATTATTTTTTGGACAACCTAAAATGCAACTGTTTCAAAACGAACGTACCGTGTAGACTCTCTCTATAGGCCCCTACTCTGATCTAGAGGGTTCGACCTCCGTTCTTGGCAATCCTGACTGAATATTAATCTTATCTCAAGATACAATTTGTCTAGAGATCCCGGTCTGGTTCAGAATATTCTCAATGAACTCAAATCTTTGTTATGCTAAGTTGAGAGTTGTTATCAAGCTAGTTGGAAGTATTATTGCGCAGACTGAGATGTCAGAAAGTTGTTGTTCAATTCGGTCAATTGCTCGACGCCAGTGGCGTGCGGTAACAACATACGTCACGTCAGTAATTATTGCCTTCAGGAATATACGTATGAGCCAGAATTTAAATTTATTTTTCATTAAAAATACTTTTGATTGAAGTTTCAAACCCTCCTACGCTGCAAAATCGAACAATTAAAAAAAGTAAACCGTAAAATATCTTTATTTCTGTGTCATACGTTATAGGTAGGACTAAGTTTAGTTTACGAACGGGAATTAAAACAACAATAGTTTATGAAGTTCATTTTGTAATTTCGTTTATTATTTGTGGATGATTAAATGGATCATTATCATTAGTTGATTGGCAGGATCACCAGAGAACAATAACTAGAGGCATGACAATTTAGCGTTTTAGGTTATAAATGCTAAATCAGTGAGTATAAATTCTTAAAAACGCTACAATATGCTAAATTTACTGAAAATAAGGTTTACCTATACCAATTGAGAGTTGGTTTAGCATTGTATTCTAACGTTTAAAGTGACAACATTGAATTGAAATGTTCCTATAAAGCATAATTTGAATTCATTCCCCATGAAAAATACAAGAAACTCCCCACATTTGGGGTTTTGGTGGAAAGAAGAAAATTAATCTTACAAAATGCTAAATTTGGAAAAATTAATGCTAAATATTCAGAATATAAATGCTATTTTTTCATAGCTCTAATCGCATGACAGCTTTCGCGCTTACCATCGGCATTGTGTTTGACCACATTGTGACCTAACTAAGTGACCTTGCTAATAATTGACGACACAATTTAAATTGTTTTGTAGTGAAGATGAAAAGCTGTCTCAATCAATACATCCGGAAATAACGATCATTTGATGTATTGACTGACCAAATTATAGTCGGCCTTGGATGACAATCATAGACGCCCGGGTCTGTGAGGACTTGTGTGGACAGTTTTCCTAGCAAACATACACAGCCGGGGGGCCGAGAGAGGGGAAAATATTTGGTCTTGGTACCAGAAAGGTACCAGTGGGATTACGCCAGATATTATTTATTGGATGAGCGTAGCGAGCGTAGCGAGCGAAGCGAAGATTCCATTTCACTACACTGGAGAAAAAAATCCGGGATGTTTTTTTTTTTTTTTTCTTTTTTTTTCTGTTTGTATTATTGTGTGTTTGTTAACACGATTCCGGCTAAACCGATACTCCAATTGCGATGAAATTTTATGGAGACCTTCGAAATCTCTGAACTTAGAACTGCCACGTTTTTGAGCGCAATCGGAAAATTATTTCTCATAAAAATCGCCATTTTACGAATTTTTTTTCAATTTTTTAAAAATATTTCTTCGACTTAAACACCTACGTGCTTAATTTGATTTTATTGATTTTTTCACAAAACCTTAATTTTATAAATTAAGATATTCGTGTGAAATTTGAGCGCAATCGAATAATTATTTCTTATGAAAATCGCAATTTTACACGTTTTTTTTTTTTTTTAAACAAGTCTTTGACTTATAACACCTACATGCTTTATCCTATTGTAATAAATTTTTCACAGAACCTTAATTTTATGAATTAATATATTCTTGTAAAATTTGAGCGCAATCGAATAATTATTTCTTATGAAAATCGCAATTTTACGATTTTTTTCCTTTTTTTAAAATTACGATTCATAAAAAAAAATTAAAAAATAAAGTCAATTTTTTATTTAATTTAATTTAATTTAAAAAAATTATTCGACTTTGTAATAATTTTGTCACAGAACAACAGAAAATCCTCATAACACATGGCAGCTCAATGCACCAATTACGCTCATCCAACAACGCGGCGGAACTTAAGCGTTTTCCTAGTTTTAATGAATTTTACCTGCCCTTGCCCATAGGTCAGGAAGGCTAATGCAGGGTACGTGTGACCCTCTGTAGCCTGACAGTGAAATTACAGAGTTACAAGTTCAGATTAACATTACAACAACAGACAAGAGAACATGACATTCATAGAGTTAGTCGACGAGAAAGGCAAAAGGAGGATAAGGGTACTTGAAGCGGGGCAGAGGCCTGAAGGCTCGTGGACGCGAAACGAGGTCGTGAAGCATCAAACGGGATGTTTTTTGATCTCATATATTACCATATACTAAAAAAGGAATATCACTACTTATAAAACAATATTAATTATGGGCCTAATAAGCAAGTATCATAGCCTACAAATTATACCAGCATTCGCCATGTAGCCCAACAAGGAAACCTATTAGAAAAACAATTTAGGCTAATTTGCCTAACACAGTGACTCGGGTTTCAAACAGACGACCTTCCGAATAATGAGCCCTCGCCTCTCTGGGTCTTGGTCTCAGCACAGCTGACAGATTGGAGGTCAGAGAATGGGACTTTGTTTCGGGACTTCGCTTGTTCGATGTCAACCATGCACTGGATAGTCGTGACTAAAAGATTTTGGGACCCAAAAGATTCCAGCGAAGCGAAGCGAAGACTTCAATTTCACCTACCCCGAGAGTAATAGCTCGGGTGTTTTTTTTTATTTTTTCACGGTTTGTTCGCTCCCTACCGGGCAAACGGCATATGCGATCTTCGAAATCTCTGAACTTAGATCTTCCGAGTTTTCTCATAAATAGCGTACTTTTACTATTTTTTCCCCAATTTTCGTGATATTTGGGCCGTTCATATTTGACATGATGTGGTGCCTTTTAATTATTATTACTATAGCAATTAATACTACTGTATAAAAATTAGCCTAATTTTCAATAATAATTTTGCAATGGAACTTGAGATCCCACGCAGGGAAAAAAATTAGTATCATAAGGACAA
Source organism: Sweltsa coloradensis (assembly GCA_024449915.1). Taxonomy (NCBI): domain Eukaryota; kingdom Metazoa; phylum Arthropoda; class Insecta; order Plecoptera; family Chloroperlidae; genus Sweltsa; species Sweltsa coloradensis. The sequence continues at coordinate 39,621 of JAMZAV010004245.1, forward strand.
AAATAGTCGTATAAATGCCATCCATCAACCGACTGAAAAAATCGTTCGCGAAGCGGGCTAGTTATAGCTTTGGGCGTATGCTGGGATTGATTGATTCATCCTTGGCCAATATTCAAAGGCCCCACCATATGGAGTATGGACTCATATTTCCCCAAAATACACAAATGGAAATTTGAAATACTTATTTTACTGACTGTACCCTACAGGGGCACTGTTCAGTGCCCCACTCAGCACAAAAAAAATGAGTGTCTGTTTAAACCGACCTCTTTTTTTTGGGGCATGGTCGTTCCACGAATGGAACAGTTCCCGCTACACCCCCCCCCCACTGTTAATTTACGGTAAATTACTAAATGAACAAAACAACTGCCATGTGAATGTGATGGTCTGAGAGGGATGGGGAACGGACGTGAAGAGAGGACCAATTGCAAATGGTTCAGCTTTAAAAGTAGAAGGATAGGGGGCCCATCATTGTCAATTGTCAATTGCGATGCGGAGCGGGAGAAAAAAATGCTTAAACATTTTCTTTTTTACCCTAATTGCATTACTTGAGGCTTTAATTTTTCTCAAAAATGAAGCCAAAAAAGGAGTGTGGGGAAGAGAGAGATAAATTTTTTTTTTAAAAACAAACAAAATTCTTTTTGGCAAACCCCAATTGCCAACAAGGACACGAAAAAAAAACAACATTTTAAATTAAACATTAAAAATGGGTTTTAAAAAAATTTTAAAATACAAATACAAGAAATAAAGAATAATTTACACTTAAAAAAATATTGTTTAGACCAAAAGTCGTTTCCCTAAAGTAAAATGGAACCTTTAATCCCACCATCGAAACGTTTTCTATCAGTGTTTTGCCTATTTAAAAAGTATTGCAAAATCATCAAAAAATTTTGGGGGATTGTTCCCCCCCCCCCCCCCCCAACCCGATGAATATTTTATATGTTATTTATCTTCAGTAAGAATAAAAATAATATACAAAGATTGGGACTTTTGTGTAGCCACGCTGACGTTAAAAAAAAAAAAACAGCGCAAAAATTTTAATACTGATATTTAGAATTGGAGAAAAAAAAAACTAAAGGAAACGTGGTACATTTTACTGATCTTGATTTGGGGTGCGAGGAGTAAAATTCATGTCATATCTTTTTTGGGGGCGGGCCCCCCTCCTACCTGTCCCCCCCCCCCCCCCCTCCCCCGAGCCTTTTTTGAGAGAGGTTGCCCCTTGCACCTTTCCACATTGATATTATTATTCCCCATTTCGATAATATCCCCCATCCTTTCATTGATAAATACTTCATAAAAAATACATGTTTGTCCGAATAGCCCCAGAAAACTGTGTTTTGTCCCCATCGGGCCGACAGCTGACGCAAAAATCTGTAGCCTACGTGCAGATCTTATCAGCTGGGATTGGAAATGCAGCTGTTGAATCCCCGGTGCGCTGCAGATGAAGGTAGGGGGGGAAGGGGGCCACACTTTTTTGTTATGTCCCTGGGGAGACTCTGTGCACACAAATGTTTAGAAGAAAAATTTTTCACTGGGGGTTTAAAGAACTGGGGTTTTCCTATGCAAAGATAAAATTTTAGTGGGGTGTAATTTATTTTAGAATGCAAAAATAAAATAATGCAGAAACAAACCATTTTATGTCTTTTTATGTTTATTTTTTGATTTTAGTTGGAATGAAATCATTTTCATCTCCAAAGAAGGGTGCCCGACCCCCCCCCCCCCCAAAAAAAAAAAAAATCAGATGAAGGGGAGACCCTACATATGGCAAGATTTTGTGAACTTTTTTATGAACTACGTGCATTTTCACTATTTTATAAATTCTCGACAAAAGCACTCTAAACTTGCGATTGTTAAAAATATAAAAAAATATCCCCCCCCCCCCCCCCCCCCCCCCAATAATACCAGGATACGTACTTTTCCCAGAAATGATAGTTTCGTGGGCAGTTTAAAAAATTTTCTAATTAAAACCCTGTATTCAATCTCCCCCCCCCCCCCCTCCCCACCCCCTTCAAAATCCTGGCTACGCCCTGACAAAAAGGTTTTTGCTTGCCCAATTCTCTCAAAAAATTTTAAATCTATTTTTAGCACCCCCCCTTCGTAAAATCCTGACAAATTTTGGTTGATTGTTGTTCAAATTTCTCCGGGAAATTCGTCCGACTATGAACCCTAATAGCAGAATAAAACATTATCACACTCACCCCCACAGTTCTGCTGGGTGCAAATGAAGGCGTCATTAAATTTTTTTTGTGTGCGTGATACTAAGTTCAACTGTAAACAAACAAAAGCAATCATTACATTTTAAAGTTTTTTTAAAGGGTTGTTTAAATCCCCTTGGGGTTTATGTGGTCGGATTAAGCTCATAGGGGGGGGAGTGCCACCGAAACAGGCCTATCCACAAGGTTTTTCCCCAATTCAACATAATAAAAAATAATTAACTCAATAAAGCTCGTTCCAGTGGCAAAAATTTCCCTTAACTGTCTTCAAAGTGGTGGATCGCCCCTGCAGTTTTTCCCGCAGAGTTCTTAGGCTAAAAAACTTAGTTGGATAATAGTTTGTCCATTCTTTGAATTTTTTTTTTTGAGTATTTTAATTTAGATTTTTTATAACGTATATTCTAAATTTTTCATGATTCAGAAAATGTCGATTATTTTTTTATTTTACAAAGAGGGAATAATTGTAAAATAATTCGAGCTATTTTGTGCCCCAATTACAAATTTTTGTTTCTTAGAAAAATTTTTTCTCTCGTAATGTTTTTCACCTTCAGTTTCCACGGGGTTTTTATTGTTGCACCACAAACCCAAAGGGCCAAGGCTGTTCAGATGACTTTATTTGGGTATTGGGAAATAATACAACCTCACGATGTCACCAACTATGGGTCGCCCATTCAACCCCACACAGGAAATTTTCACAGAAAAAAATTAAAAAACTTTATCTAGGGAAATTAATTATTAAAAACCTGTTATAGAGGGGCAAGTATGCCCCCAACTATGTTCGGAAGGACAATTGTGAAGGGGGAAACTCTTTAACTCGCCCCAGGAAAACTCGGAAAAAGTAAAAAACCTTCAGTTAGGATTTCCCGGGCACACGGGGTTGGAAAATCGGGGCCTGCCGATCAGGGGCAAACGCTTGGGGGTTTCACCAAAGAGTCTACCACAAAAATATTTTCCCCCTTCCTCAGTCCCCAAATCGTCTATGCTGGGATTGGGAATTTAAGAAAAAAGTGCTTTGGGCCAGAATCGGTTTTTTTTGCTCTATATCAAAGGCAATTGACGTCAGTTTTCATCCATCGCAAAAAATTTTTTCTGGGGGTTTTTTGTATTGAAAGTGTGCAAAAATTACGTCGATAAATTTTTTCGACGTCAAAATTTTCATGTCGAGGTCATCCAGTTTTTTAGTCGTATATGTCGTATTTGTACGTACCATGTGAAAATGGCAAATTGTCAAATTAAATTTTTTTATCTCGAGAGCGAAATAAATTCCGGGGTTTAGTAAAGGTTTTTTTTATTTTCAAAGGAAACAAAATTTTTAAACTGTATTGATTTTTTTTAAGCAAATCGTGTTCAGTAGGGGGCAGCTGAGCCTGCGTATCATAGGTAATTTATCGTGGCGTTTATAATACCAAAAAAACCCCTTGACCCCAACGCATAAATCCCTATGTTTATGAGTTTTGATATAAAAACCCATTTCGAAAAAAACATTTCTTGAAGTGTTTAACTAAAAAAAAAAAAATTAGCATTTTTGGTTAAAGATTCATTTTAAATTTTGGTCCTACTTCAAAACAATAGGTGATTCAAATACGTTTTTTGGTCAAAATGCCTCTCTTGTTTTTTTGGTCGAGAGCGGATTGATAGATAAAAAAATTAACTTGCACCCAAATTTTTCTTTGAAAGACCTACGTATATACAATTGGAGGAGAATGTAGTAACAAAAAAATGGATAGAAATGTGGGGGTGTGACTTTAGCATGATTGAGAAATATTTAAATTTAAATATTTTCTATGTTCAAAAAAAAAAACACAACAAATCGCCATGTGGACACCCCTCAGTGTCTATTTTGTAGTGAAAAACTAAATCGCCGGATTTATTGGGTCAACATCACTCAATAAAAAACAATCTCCCTCCCGGCCCAAACTAAACGAGGCCTCAACATCGAATACATTTGACTAGAAAAGAAAATTCATTGGAATTAATTTGTTTTATTTCATTTCCCTTTCACCAACTGACAGCAGAGGAAGGGTCAATTTTTTATGGTTGGGATGATGCCTCTTTTACTACGAACAATGTTATTGCTTTACTCTTTGACTCGCGATGAGATGAGATAATATTTTAAAGTTTTTCATGTTTTTTCTATGTTTTTTAGGGGGAAAAAAAACGATTTCATTCGGGGGTTAGTTTGTGGGGAGTCGGGGGGTTTAAAAATCATATGACGTTGAACACAACACTTTTTGATGTTTGAAGTAGTACAAAAAAACAAAACTCGTATGGGGGTACAAAAAGGGGATGAAGCTCAAACAGATTGCTTTTTTCCACACTTTTTTTTTATTTTATTCATTAATTTTTTCATATTTTTCATTTAATTTCTTTTTTTAATTTTTTACCAAAATTTTTTTGTTTTAAACATAGTTGTTGTAATATTTTATTTTAAATATTTACTAAATGTAGTTCATTGTTGTGCCTGCATCTATGCAATTAGATTTTTTTAGTGTTTTCCCTTTTGTAAATCATTTTTTTTAACGAATGGAAATAAAATACATAAATACTAAAAATTAATTTGCCGGGTTGATCGTTTTTTGGTGGGGGCCGGGTTTAGTTAGAAAATTTTTAAAAAAAAAATGTTTCCCCCTTTTTCTTGATTCCGTAATGGGGGAAAAACGGTTTATGAATTTTGTATTTTTTGGGGGGGGGGGGTGCTAGTCACCCCCCCCCCCCCTTACTCCCGGGTCAATTATACAAAAAGAGTAATTCTTTTGAAGGGCAATGGAGCAAAAAAAACAATACAAAAACGGACGTGTGTTCGGTTTTTTTTCGTGAGACTGACTCACCAAGACGGACGGACAGAAAAGTGATACCCTAACTAACCACGAAATATGTTTCTACTTTCGAATGTGAATTTTGCAAGTGTATTCCATGTACATGTAGTCTACGTGGATCTTTATGTCATGTATGTTAAAGTGTCAAAATTAAATTAGTTGGTGTTTGAAAACACCAATGAAGGGAAAATTATGTTTTCGCCTCGACTTCAAAGTTCTCCCCAACTGTCTCCTGCAACAGCAATGTGTCATCTCTCGCACATCGGTGGTGTCTCTCTTGTCAGCTGCGCAACATGCACTTGTACGAATAGACGTATGGAAAAACTGACTTCTGGGAACTAAACACATTTCTCACACTCTTTTAAAAAAAAATAATTTGATCTCATCTTATAATCATAATCCATATGTTTTATGTTAGTGGAGTGATATAGAAATGGGCAGTATCCATAGCATTAGCAGACATTGCAAGGAGAAAAGTTGGTGGTGTGGTTTATTCATGATTGTTGCGAGTTATGAATGGATAGATTCGTGAGAGGGGTGGATTATTAAGCGAGCGAAGCGAGCGTTTCCATTTGACTCTGCCGGAAAATTAGTCACTGGTTTTGTTTTTTTTTTTTTTTTGTTTGTTTTTTTTTTTTTTTTTTTTTTTTTTTTGTTTGTTTGTATGTCTCGCGATAACGTTCGAACGGAGGCTCGGATCGAGTTGAAATTTTGACCATCCGCAAGCTTTGTTCTCGATTGAATGCCATTAGTTTTGTGGCAAAATCGTTCAAAAAGTTAAAAAGTTACATTAAAGTTATCGAAAGTTTTTTTTTCAAACTAACCGGCGACAAAATCTGAGATAGCCAAATCATTTAGAATGTCCGTCCGGTCAAGAATATGTAAATTTTATTTGATCGATAAGTAGTGTAGATGGAAATTACATTATAACAAAAGTAACGTTGCCATGGCAACGAAAAGACGCGCGAAGTTTCTATCTAATACACTGCCACCTAGAAGTAATCAAAATACTTTCGAGAAAGCAGTCTATTATTTGTCACCAAAGAGTTTAAATAGTTTTCCCAAGGAGTCAAGGTCCTCTAGATGGCGGTGGATTTTATCCACAAAGTAAAGGTTTTTACACACGGGTTTACCCAAATACCTTGGCAATAATAAATAATATTGGAAACGCAAACGCATAAATTTTATGTGCAATGTGGGTCTAGCAGCTATAGCACGTGCTCGCTTATCAACGCGTCCAACTGAGCGTTTCCTAGTATTATATCATACTGGTTGTGTCGTAAAATGTATGACACCACTAAAAATCCATGTATTACATAAATAAATGTAATACTGATATATTATAGAGATCATGGATAGACACATCTACCCTTCCTAAAACCAGTAGGGTAAGGTGAGTTATTGTGTGCGAGGCCAACCATTCACTTCAGTCAAAGTTGATCCTCTTACAATGCCTTAGAAATAAGTAGATTATTAAAGAGGGCATGTTTGGGTGACAGAGCGACAGGCATGTCAGCTTCTTTATACGTCATTTCTTTTGTATAAAACTAATGTCTGAGACTCGAGACATCACGACGCTTCCTGCTAGGGAGCTAATCCGGTAAAAACCCGTTGACATCGGCATGCCTTTTCTCATTCAATAATTCTTGAACCATAAAGTCCATCCAAGCCATCGTCGGATAGAGGCGACCACCCTCTTTCTTCCAATCATTATGGGATTATTGCTGCTCAAAATTCTAGGAAGAACAGACAAATGAGTATTGTCCACCATGAGCAAAACAGTTTTACGACGAACACTTGAATTGTTGAATTGAAGCTGTTGTGTGAGTGGACCACCCCCTACTGCAAGGAGATAATTAGATCTTGTACTGAATACGTTGTATCTTTTCAGGTTCCGAGTTTCACTTTTATGGCCAAGAGTTATGCGATGTCAATTCACAATGGATGAAAAGGTAAAAATATATTTTACCGGTTCACTGACAGTCCCAATAAATCCTTGTGTGCCGGACGCCATTGATACTTGGTACAGTATAGTCACTCTCCTAAAGAGGGCATGTTGTTTATGGGACTTTTCACGTTGCCTTCACTTCACACTGCGAATTTGAAAAGAAAAAAAATAGTGCACCCGCAGTGAAATGACTGGGGGGCACAATTTTTTGGCAAAATATCTTATCAATTTACAATAAAATTGATAATCTTCACAATTTTATAAATTGTCGACGAAACAAAATCACTAAAAATCTAGTAAAATATCACCATTTGATTCTGAGTCTATGCATGCGCCCCATACTCACCCTAGGTGGGGGCCTCCTAGACCCCCCCCCTATTTTGCCAGGATCAGGATACACACTTTTCCCGAAAGTAATTGTTTCACGTGCAATGTTCTCCCCCCATCACCCCCCCACCCCAAAAAACAAGGACCAGTTTCGCCACTGGTCACTCAATTTGTCGCACACTTCTTGACAAGAGAGAAGTAGAGATAAAAGTGAAATTGAAGAGTTGATCACGATTGTTCTCTCTGTTGCCATTGATTACAACGCCACGTGCAACTCCAGTCAAAAGTTTCTTGTGTGAAGCTTCGAAAAGTCACTTCACTTTTTCTCTTTTACTTTTCTTACATCCCAGTGTAACGCCCTCTTTACACTGTTACATAGTGCACAGAGAATAATGAATATAATTTCGCTTGCATGACATTTCATTTTGTAACGATTACATGATGTGAATTTAACGATCGCGTATAGACTTACCTGTTTTTTGCTAATTAGTGCAACAATGGAAACCAGCGAACCGATGCCAATTAATCTCAACGTATTTAAATTCAACTTATAATCATCACCAAGATATTACAATGTTGATGAATCTATTGTACCTATCTGTGTAAACACGTATTTGCATCGTCACTTTACCTAAGCAAAAAGTGAATTTCGGCATGGGCAGATGAGGACATAAAACCCTCACACGAATCTCAAAATAGTATTTCATTTAATTTCATTTCATTTCATTTCATTTCACTTCATTTCATTTCATTTCATTTCATTTCATTTTCTTTCATTTTCTTTCTTTCTTTCTTTCTTTCTTTCTTTCTTTCTTTCTTTCTTTCTTTCTTTACATTTTACAACTATATAAATTTATTACAAAGACGCTACCATGTAGTTAGCTTGGTACGTATTTGTGTTATTTCTCAGCTTGCACGGTTTATTGTGTTTATAAAAACACGTTTCTATGCTCGATATGATGTATAACTACGCTTTGATCAGCTGCGAATGGATTAGATAGGGAAATGTAGGATTATGTTATTCAAAAGTGTGGGCAACGTGATATTTTGTGAGTTACTGTAATCTCATGTATTACCATTGAGTTTAAAACATGGTCAATCAGTCTCAATAACTATGCTAAGAATGAACTATATCGAAGGAATCTAGCATTGTCCAGCGAAATATAAGCACATATCTATGGCTTTCTAAGCGTCAAAGTAGGCTCATACGACCCAGTACTCGTATTATTCCGAAGATTACGGGTTCATTACCCACCATCGGCCGTACTGACAGAAGTTTTACTGTAAAAAACTACTCGTTTTGAAGCAAACAATGGGATTATGTAAGCCCTCAAACGGTCCTAAACTCCTTTTGATCGAAGGTTTAAATTATCCGTCAACAAATGATGAATTGTTGTATTTAAAAAAAATCGCAATTATTCCCCCCCCCCCCCCCCCCCCCCATCCCAAAAAATTTTAAAATTTACTATCAAACCAAAACAAGCTTAGATTTTTCCCGTGCATTTTGCTATTAATTTGTTGGCATGAGCGTACGAGGTAGCGAGCGAAGCGAAAAATTCATTTCACTACACTGAAGAAAAAATCGAATGTTTTTTTTTTTTTTTTTTTTTTTGTATTTTTGTGTTTTCTGTCAACACGATTCCGGCTAAAAGATACTCGATTGTGATGAATTTTATGGAGGCCTTCGAAATTCCCGAACTTTGAAATGCCACGTTTTGAGGGGCAATCGGAATTTTTTTCTATAAAAACGCAATTTTACGATTTTTTTCGAATTTTAAACTTTCTTCGATTATAACTCCTACATGCTTTATCGATTGTAATGATTTTTTCACAGAACCTTAATTTTATGAATTAAGATATTTGTGTAAAATTTGAGCGTAATCTAAAAAATTTTTTCCATAAAAAATCGATTTTTTACGATTTTTTTCTTTTTTTAAAAAATTCTTGATTTAACACCTACATGCTTTATCCTTTTGTAATGATTTTTTCACAAAAACCCTTTTATTGTAGAATTAAAGAAAAGTTTTTAAATTTTGAGCGAAACAAAAAAACTTTTCTTATAAAAATCCGCAATTTTACGATTTTTAATTTTTTAAACAATACAATTAATTAAAAAATTAAAAAATTAAAAGTTAATTTTTTTTTTAAAATTTAAATTTAAATTAAAAAAAAAAAAATTCAACTTAGTAATGATTTCTCCACAGAACAACAAAAATTTCGCATAAACATGGCAGTCAATGCACCAATTACGCTCACCCAAACAACGCGGGGGATTTTAAGCTTTTTCCAGTAGTATACCTTTACACACCCCGTATGGCTCCCTTTAAAAAATAATTTTTTTATTACATTACGTTAATTATTTTTTATTTAAAATACTTTACAAATCGCTTAAAACTCAATGGTGTTGATGAGGTACTTCCCTTGAAATTCTGGCCTCAATCCAATGAATTAATGCACATAGTATTTAGAAATAACAGAAACAGCCATATTGAATAAAAAGTTTTCGATGCTAATAATTTTAAAATAAGGGGACTGGCCGAGCCCTTTGGCCTTATTTATGAATTATCTTAGCACCTGTCCGGTTGACCGAGAAAAATCCTAAAAAATTAAAAAAATTATTACTACCCCAGTAATCGTGTAAATTGCAGAATGGCGATATTTACCGCCAACAAACACTTGCGGGGAACAAATTACCGCCCAAAACACACACACCCGCAAATATTTTCCCCGGGGGTTAAAAACCACTAAGACGGACGCCCGGTTATGCAACAAATCAATTACGAAATGGCTGTAAGATACCAAAGTACAGGCTTCCTATCTAATGCTATGCATGGAACCTCTTTAGTTTTTTTTTAGGTGGGGGGGGCATTTAGTTTTTGATGAGGAAATTTTGAGCGGAGTGAAACGAATACATAATTGTTATTTTTTTTCATTAAAAATAAGTTTAGTGTTTTTTCTTTATCCTAGGCCTTGTCCCAACGACCAATTTTTCGATCATCTTTCAATGTACAATTTTCAGGGAACTTGAAATTTTAATGTGACCTGCTTTTTAGTGTGCACAATTTGAATAATATTTTCATAAATTGCTGTTATAGGCGCTCCACGCTAAGAAAGAGTTGCGCGCTTTTTACGGGAATTGTAGCCATTTCAGCAGGCTCATTAAATAACGATCGCTGATTGGCCGTTCGAAAAGCGCGCGCATCCCCTTTTTCTTAGTGGAGCCTATACCTTTTTGTTTCTATTTTATGATAGATGAAAAAGTTTTGTGTTCCTTTGCTTTGACAGGGTTGGCTTGGCCCTCTCAGTAAATGTATACTAACTTACTAGTATCAAACGATTGATTACGACTATAATCCCAATTTCTATAAACCCGGGTACTCCTCACTTAACAAGGTACCTACTACGGTTGTTAGTGCATCCAGTAAATAAAACAAGTCTTTTAGGCCACAAATTTTGTGTTTTTTGTGCATGACTGTACACTAATTATTACTTCATCGAGTTTGATAACATTTTCAGGGAATCTAAAAAAAATCAAATCTTCTACCTGCCTCGCATTTAATCAATTTATTTTCCAACGAATGTCGAAGTTTAACATATTTTTCACTTCTGACCAAGTTTTCAAGACAAGGTTTAAGCAATTGGATTAATTTAAGTTTTTTGAACTGTTCTTTCTTATCACTGTGGAAGTTATTCGAGGGCATCATTATATCCGATTCCGATCCCCCTCTCCCCCCCCCCCCCCCCTCCCCACGCAACACGATATGTATAAGGGAGATACTCGTGACTTTCTTACGTCATACAAACACTCACAGATACTTGAATTGAAGTTGAAGTGGATAGAAAAAATTTGGCCAAACAAGTATATAAGAAGTCAAGGGGCAATCGTGGGGCAATGGGACCTTCAATCCCATTTTCCCCTCTGGCAATCGATACACGAGTGTGCATGCAGCCCTGTGACTGAAGTCACGTACACACACGCGCACACGCACCACGCACACGCACACGCACACGCCACACGCAAAAGGGCCCCGCACCCCCGCACACGCACACCACACGCACACGCACACGCACACTCACACGCACACACGTCACAACAAACAGGTATGACCATAAAGGCGCAACAGTTTCTACCAGACAAATAGTTAGCCTTTTGATTGGGTCAACCCCCTTGATCTTTACAAAAAGGTGTCAAGTCAACGTCCCCGTTAAATCACTGGCACGTGGTTCATCGTGGACCACAGCATCCAGTGAGGTTAGGTTCCATCACGCCAGGTCCAACAACTTGAGGGACTTTCACGTCAATTGTCAATTATTTTGATTTGCTTTTTGTTTCCATTAAAATCTCAACTATAGTCGCATGGTTGGTGTGTGCATAATATGGATTACTATTACATCGACGTCTTGTGTGAAACTAGAGTACATTGCCAAACATAGCTTTCTTTTTCTTGAATAGGAAAATAGTGTTTTAAAATATAAAGTGAACAGGGGAAAAAATACTAAATTTAAAGAAACCAATTTTTGAGTATTGAACAAATCTTCAAAAACAAGAATTCTCTCACGATCTGACTCAAATCTCAAAGCGTATTTTGACTTATGTACTAGTGTTATGTTTACACATATTACCATTCATATTTTGCAAGTGTATACCGATAAATCGAGAATGATTTGTATGTCTTTGTCGTACTACCACTATTTAGCTGTGTGGAAAACTTCAACAGGAGTTCGTTTCTGAACTCTTCTTTCTGCAAAGAGACAATTATTAGCTATTTTTATCTAAAGTTTGATACAACGTCTAAAATGCTATTATTTTTTTAAATTTGTCATTTGTATAGTGGAGTATTATTTTCAGTCGCGAAACTGCGAAATATTCTCTAAATCCTTCCTTCCCTGTAGACTCCAACAACTCTCTTTTAAACATATCTATTTTTATTTACATAGTATTAAAACTTATGTTTACACAACAGAAATATTAGAGAAATCATATACTTGATCGCCCAGGGTCATTTGCTGTGTTCGTTCATGTTAAAAATATAATATATTACTTTATGTTTAGATTGTCAAAAGTGTAGAAGAGTTTGGATTTGGATTCTCAAGTTGTGTGCATATATACAAATTTAATAACAATTACACATTTAAAAACAACGCGCCTTTGCTTCGAGTAGCTGAATCTCGTCTCGTTGTGAAGCCTCTTCTTGCATCTTGCTTGCAACAGAATGTATTCCTCGAACGGACCGACCACAGAGATTTAGGGGCTACACCCAGCTCGCAGCTGCAGACAATCTTTCATTCCACCAAACCGCCCTTTCCTGGTCTAGAATAATTCACAATTTTTATGGGGTGAAAAAAATTGAGAGATTAGCATTTTGGCCCTCCATTGCCGAAACGAGGAAACCCCAATTATATTTCTCACATAATATTCTCCGACAGTCTGGATCGCAATGATTTTTCTGATGCACGTTGTGAGGTGAACGATCTATAAAAAATAACCGAATAAAGTATGGGGTTGTGTAGCGACTTAGGTATAGTTATTAAATATAATGCATCAGATTTAAAAATTTACGCCTATTTCAGGCATCGAGGGCAATAGACCTACATGTATAAACTTTCCTACAAATCGAAGATCATGAAAAAACACGTGACGGGGGCGAAAGGAAATGATGGCCCTTTTTCCAAAAAACCAAAAAAACTTTTTTTTGGGTAGGTTTATATTTTGCTTCTTTTCAAAACATTATCATAATTAAAACATGCAATTATAAAATAAAAAATTGAATGCAAGACAACAGAAAGAGCTCTGCTCCTTTGTATTTCAATTAAATTTAAATTTAATTCTATTCTTTTTAATTTCCCTTTCCTTTCCATTAAATTTAAATTTAAATTTCAATTTCAATTCAATTCAATTCAATTAATTAATTAAATCATTAAATTCAATTAAATTAATTCAATTAAAATCTTATTTCGCTAAAGCTATTTTACATGAATTTCAATAGTAATGTACAATTTCATTACAATTTAAATTTTCAAATTGGGCCAAATAATTAAAAAAAGTTTCAAAAAAACATACAAGATAATTAAATACAGTTAAAAATATAAAGTCTATTAAAATTTTTTATGTTCCCATAGATAAAATAGAGTTTTAAACAAATTAATACATTCCAATAAAAAAAAATGATGAGCGTGTTTCCCGTTCGTCGTATCATTTTAAAAATTTACTATCAAATAAACAAAACAGATTTTCTCAAATATAAAATAAACATTTCCACAAAAAAGGGAAAAAAAAAACATAAAAAATATAAAAAAATCAGTCTGGTTTTCTCATTTTTTTTTACTTTTTGGATTTTAGTGATGCAATGATTTTTAAGGCTTATTCTTTGCAACCAAATGTAAATAAAAATAAAAAGGTACTTTTATAAACAGTATTGCAAAAAAAAAAATTGGTATAATACGGAAATATTCCCAACGTTAAAGCTGTATCATGCAACGATTTGCATTTTGTTTGCCTCAACAAAGCCCCTCTTAAAAAGAGTAAGATCAAGAGTTTTTGAATAATTTTGTAGCTTACAGATTACAAATTTCCAAAGTGTTTAAATATTTGCATATTTTATGCAATGTAAAACCGGGCCCCTTTTTGTCAAAAAAAAATTAAACCCCCCTTGTTGGTGGTGGGTTTGCCCAGAATTATCCTTTTGCATAGACATTTTCATGAATTTTCAAATATTTTTTTATTTTAGCTTAAGATTCTAAAATTTAAGTTTCAAAACAAAATTTTGGTCCCAAAAAATTTTAAAAATAACATTAATTTAAAACTCATTTCAAAAAAAGACGTGCCCAAAAAGGGGACTATATTTGCCAAGGGTTTTGGTGCAGTTTTTAAAAGCAAAAGTAATTTTCTTTGGGTTGCGAGAAAAAGGCTGGGGGTGCGCAAGTTTTTTCAGCTGGGGGCCACTTTGGGAGACTTGCTTTTTTTATCTCAAATTTTGTTTCATAACATAATTTAATTGCAATATTTGAATCCGTTGTTTTTCTATGAAGATAAAAAATGTTTAAATTTAAAATATTATAAAATTCAACAAAATACCTATTGCGGGCCGCACGAACGAAATCTTTATACACTGCCCCTTGGGGAAAAATTTGGGCTTCGGGTTGGGATTTCCCGGGCCGGGAAGGGCTTTTTTTCGAAGCTTTTCACTCAAATGAGATTAACATAATATTTTCAAGTACGGTATAAATTATGGTTACCCTAAAATAAAATAAGTGTCCTTTTGTGAAAATATATATTACAAAGCGCGGTAAGCAACCCATTTACGCAGTGTTGGCTCGCGTGGGTGGATATGAAGGTTTAAAGTCGCTTTCCCTTCGGGTATTTGAAATATTTGAAAACTAAGCTTATGGATTCCTGCCAGATATTTAGAAGTGACGCCGGGAGATTCTTTTTCGACATTCGTCAGGATTGGCGAACTTCCAACATGGCCGCCGCGCGGCAGTGGTTTTTTGTCTGGATTGGTCGAATTCCAACATGGCCGACGCGCGAGGGTGCCTCGTTGGATTTTGGAGCTTCCAACATGGCCACCCCCGCGTAGGGTTTGCTTCGTCTGGATTTTTTTATTGAACCTCCAAAAGGGCCGCCAGTGCAGTGGTTTGCTTCTCTGGATTGGTCGAACTTCCAACTGGCCGCCGGGGCGCTGGTTTGTTTGTCTGGTTTGGGGCGAAATCCAAACATGGCCGCCGCGGCAGTGGTTTGCTTCGCTGGATTGGTTGAAATTCAACAGGCCGCAACGCGCAGTGGTTTGCTTTGTTGGGTTGGTGAACTTCCAACATGGGCCCCCACGCGCCGTGGTTTGTTTTGGGTGGTTTGGTCGAACTTCCAACATGGGCCGCCGCGCGCAGTGGTTTGCTTCGGGGGTTTTC
>JAMZAV010004246.1:0-77791 GCA_024449915.1 Sweltsa coloradensis
TCGAAATATTACCTTTATTAATCGGTCAATACGACGAGATACCTAGTATGAATCCCATAGGCTCTCACCAAAAAAGACTCTTCAATTGGCCATCGAGATACAGTTAGCACGAATTATTGCTCCCCTACTAAATATCTTAATGGATGAGCGTAGCGGGAGCGAAGCGAGCGAAGCGAGCGAAGCGAGCGAAGCGAAGATTCCATTTCACTACACTGGAGAAAAAAATCTGGAATGTTTTCTTTTTTTCTTTTTTTTCTGTTTGTATTTTTGTGTGTTTGTTAACACGATTCCGGCTAAACCGATACTCCAATTACGATGAAATTTTATGGAGGCCTTCGAAATCTCTGAACTTAGAACTGCCACGTTTTTGAGCGCAATCGGAAAATTATTTCTCATTAAAATCGCAATTTTACGATTTTTTTTTTCATTTTTAAAAATATTCTTCAGCTTACAACACTACATGCTTTATCCGATTTTAATGATTTTTTCACAGAACCTTAATTTTTTGAATTAAGGTATTCGTATGATATTTGAGCGCAATTAAAAAACTGTTTCTCATGAAAATCGAAATTTTCCTTTTTTTTCTTTTTAAAACAATGTTTTGACTTATAACACCTACATGCTTTATCCTATTGTAATGATTTTTTCACAGAACCTTAATTTTTTGAATTAACATATCGTGTTAAATTTGTGCGCAATCGTATAATTATTTCTTATTAAAACCTCAATATAACGATTTTTTCCTTTTTTAAAATTACGATTAATTTAAAAAAAAATTTAAATTTAAGTTAATTTTTTTTTTATTTAATTTTATTTAAAAAAAATGTTGAACTTAGTAATGATTTTTTCACAGAACAACAGAAAATCCGCATTTAACACATGGCAGCTCAATGCAACAATTACGCTCATCCAACAACGCGGCGGGACTTAAGCGTTTTCCTTGTTTATAAAATTATGGTTCTGAGAAAAAAAAAATCAATTAAATCGGATAAAAGCATGCTGGTGTTTATAAGTGGAAGAAATTTTAAAAAAATCGAAAAAAAATCGTAAAATTCCGATTTTCATGAGAAATAATTTTTCGATTACGCTCAAAAACGTGGTAGCTTAAGTTCAGAGATTTCGAAGGTCTCGAGCAAATTTCATCGCAATTGGAGTATTGGTTATGCCGGAATCGTGTTAACAAAAAGAAAAAAATACAAAAGAAAAAAAGAAAGAAAAATAACATCCGGATTTTTTTCTCCAGTGTAGTGAAATGGAATCTTCGCTTCGCTCGCTACGCTCACTACGCTCATCCAAAAATCTTCAAGTTCGTAAGGCTAATGATTTTTTCACAGAACAACAGAAAATCCGCATAACACATGGCAGCTCAATGCATCAATTACGCTCATCCAACAACGCGGCGGAACTTAAGCGTTTTTGGATGAGCGAAGCAAAGATTCCATTTCGCTACACTGGAGAAGAAAATTCGGAATGTTTTTTTTTTTCTTTCTTTCTTTTTTTTTGATATTTTTTCTGTTTGTTAGCACGATTTCGGCTAAACCGATACTCCAATGCGATTAAATTTCTGGAGACCTTTGAAATCTCTGAACTTAGAACTGCCACGTGTCTAAAAATCGATCGAAAAAATTTATTTCTCATGAAAATAGCATTTTTACGATTTTTTTGATTTTTTTTGTTTTTTTTCGTTTGTATTTTAGTGGGTTTGTTAACACGATTACAACTAAACCGATACTCCAATTTCGATGAAATTTTCTGGAGGCCTTTAAAATCTTTGGACTTAGAACTGCCACGTTTTTGAGCGCAATCAAAAGATTATTTCTCATGAAAATCGCAATTTTATGATTATTTTTTGTTTTTCTTATTTTTTCTGTTTGTATTTTTGAGTGTTTGTTAACACGATTCCGGCTAAACCGGTACTCCAATTGCAATGAAATTTTCTGGAGGCCTTTGAAATCTCTAAACTTAGAACTGCCACGTTTTTGAGCGCCATCAAATAATTATTTCTCATTAAAATTGCAATTTTACGATTTTTTTTTTTTTTTTTAATTCTTCGACTTAAAACACCTTCATTCTTTATCCGATTGTAATGATTTTTTCATAGAACGTTAATTTTATGAATTAATATATTCGTGTGAAATTTGAGCGCAATCGAAAAATTATTTCTTATGGAAACCGCAATTTTACGATTTTTTTAATTTTTAAAACATTTTTCGACTTATAACACCAACATGCTTTATCCAATTGTTATGATTTTTCACAGAACCTTAATTTCATGAATTTATAGATTGTTGTAAAATTTTAGCGCTATCACAAAATAATTTCTCATGAAAATCGCTATTTTTCGCTTTTTTCGTTAAAAAACAAAGTTGTTCGACTTATAACACCTACATGCTTTATCCAATTGTAATGATATTTTCACAGAACCTTAATTTTATGAATTTATATATTTGTGTGAAATTTGAGCGCAATCGAAAAATAATTTCTCATGAAAATCGCAATTTTACGCTTTTTTCGTTTAAAAAACATACGCTCATCCAACAACGCGCCTGAAAAATCGTTTGCGAAGCTACCTAATTTAACAATAATAAAAACTTCAAAATACGCTCCCACACTTACGTGCAATATCTGATTCATGGAACAAAAAACACTTTTAATTTGTTCTTGGTCCTACTAATTTTGTCTACAGTATATTTTGCAAATCTTTGGAATGTTATAAAAACTAAAATCACACTGTTTTTAATGATCTATGTCCATACATATTATTGTAAGGTGTTATTTCCAAATGCTCTGCCTCCCTGGCGCGAATATTTGCATTGTTATTTAGAATTTTTTTAAACGAACTGTCAAAATAAAATGTAACTAATAATTTGGAGGTGACAGGTGAATAGTACATTTACAGATAAAACATTACACAATCTATATAGTTGGACGAGTGAGCGGAGCGAACGGAGTCTCTATGACAAGTTCTTGGCACTTCGTTGTGTTTATGTGTGTCTGTCTGTCTGTCTATCTGTCTGTCTGTGTGTTCGTATGCGTAGGGGCCAAACTACTCGTCCGATTTTGCCGAAATTTCACACTCTACGTCAAGAACCAAAAGATAGAGTGCTGTAATCCAACCTTAAAAAAATTAAAATTTGTAAAAATTATTACTTTATTTTTTTAAACTTAAAGATCGCTTTGGAAAAAAAATACCCTTTCTCACCAATGTTACCACTATGAATGTTAACAACTGTGAAAAATTTCAGAAAAATAGCTTGCCCTGCCAACTTACAAAAAATATCTTTACTAAATTGGATTTGATTTGAGGAGCATAAAAGATGGATTGCAGAACATATCATCAAGTCGAACTCGAGTTCATGTAAGCTTATGGACCTTTCTAACACATATTTTGGAATATTTGGTGTTGGCGATGTGAAGTGATATGTTTTCATTATTTTGGTGTCGCCCGCGTCCAAGTGCATAGCGATCAGTGACTGTCAAGTCTCGACAAGATGACTCATGCAGAGCTGCATGCATGCATGATATGCTGCAGCTTCGAATGTAAATGTAATCGCTCACTCGCCCAACAACAACTTTGGCGTTTTTCCTAGTTAGTTGCGACACAAACACCATTTTCCATTAAAACCATTAAATTAAATAAAAAATTAAAACCATCCATTAAAATCCATTAAAAACAGAGGGAAAATTCAACTCATCACAAAATAAATGGCTAAAGGAATGCTCAAAATGAAATAATTGATAACACAATTACAATAAACTATCTAGAAAAACTGGTTGGTACACACAGAATTTAACTCTTAAGTAAAATGTAAAGACATCGATTGTGTCCAATGTACGTTGCAAACAAAAAAATATATATAACCCTAAATTATAACAAAATTTAGCTAACTAATTTGTTAATAAAGCGTTTTTAACTTTTACTTTATGTGTATGTATGGCAAAACTACAACACATAAACAGGTAGGGTCTGCAAAAATAAATAAACTTAAAAGTAAAAACAAAAAAACTACCCAGATAAAATAAAATACAAATATAAGATAAATAATATTAATATATGTATGCATTTATAATTTTTTTTAATATATATTTTCATATATTTTTTTAGGACCAACGGTTAATAAATATATTTATATATAAAAAAAAAATGTAGAAATAATAGTTATAATAATTAAAAATATTAAAATACAATAAAATACGTTTCAAAAAATCTTATAATAGACTTACTGTTGCTGTTGAGTTAATATCTATATAGTTCATAATGTAATTTAAGGAAACATGTAACCTACTATTTTTTATACCGCCACTGTTTATATCATGGTAAATTACAATACTTATTATTATTAGTTATATTTAGTCCATTACCCAGAGTAACTACTACCCACCCACAAGTCTGATCTTCTGTGGGTAGTGGCCTCGATCAATTACCGATAAGTGTCAAATAAACCCTAGCAACTTCCATTTACACTAACCAAATTATGACATGATATAACAATGCAATGTATATTATATCACCTACAATATATTACCTATATTATGTACAATATGATAAAATGGAAATAAATTGAATTTGAATTGAATTGAATTGAATTGAAATTCATTTTAAAGGTATTTAAACAAATAATAATATTAATGTATTATAATTTAAAAATGAATAATTAACACTAATACAAATAAATAAATACTGGCCAGGCGGCCTGAGAACCATGATTTTATCGATCGATCCCCGTCGTGTAGGTGTGAACACCCTTACGACCCGATTTGAATTGAACTCGAGCTACCATATATATACGATCCGGTGTTGGTTCGGTGTGGAACGAGCTTTTGAACAACATGTTTATAATCAAAATAGAAAATAAAATTCTAAAATTGAATTTTGTAAGGTATAGAACTCCTGTCATTAGAATCGTCATTGTGACTCGAGCATAGGGTAATGAAAATGAGTGCGGTTTTGTGGCACTCTTGAAAAATAGGTACGAAAAAGTGATTTGACTCGGTTTATATTTCGCGACTACTTATCCCTCTAAAACATTATTTAATAAAAAATCATACATCGCAGATTTTCTTCAAACTTCGGCGTTTCTAATCGAAAGAGAGGTGGGAGAGCGCGGGGGGGGCGGTTCAACCTTCAATCTGTTACACGCTCCCTCGAATTTTCCGATAACGAGCACAGCCAAGCGTAGACATATTTCCTTACCGTTTTTCATGTTCGGGTTTTCTTGCGAAGGAAAATGAGGTAGTAATGAAAATGAGCGTTCAACCAGTGAAAAACGTTTTCTGCGAGATAATTACACCGTACGAGATTTTCACCGTCCTTTGTTCGTCGAAATTCGTTCGTGGGATGAGAAATAGCGTCTACGAGCAGCTTCTACAACCCAGACCGGATCGCGTTGCTTCGTGGGATGAGAAATAGCGTCTACGAGCAGCTTCTACAACCCAGACCGGATCGCGTTGCTCATTAATGGAGTATTCACCTACTTATCTCAAAAAATATATTTCATACTTCATATTTCATACATATTTCATAATAGTTAAACCCTGTAACTATTAATGAATTTACCGAGTAACAGAAAAAAATATTGGGTCCGCCATGACTCGGAAAAAGTTGTCTTCTTACTTATTTTCGATCAAGGTACCGTCGGCAAAAATCCCCCAGAAGAAATAACATGGGAACGATCTTTTTGACCCGTGACCTCGGAGGATTTTGGTAAATATAATGGCACATACTCGATCATATATTTTTTTAAATCCTGTTGTTTTAATTTTTAAATAAGCAATTGGTTCTGTAAAAAAGGGGCTGGAAAAAAAATACGCAGGTAAAAGCTGATTTAAGAAATTCACTAAACCGTCCGTTTGCAGATTTCAGGAAAAAAAAAAATTACAATTTCGTTTTAAATAAATGGAAAAAGATATAAGTTAAAAACGGTCATTTTTAGAGGTCGTATTATGCTTTGGGTTATGTGCTTTTATTTGGAATATTTTTCTTGCTTTCAAGTAATTGAAATGAAATAAAAAAAATAAATCCGTATTTAGAGTCTACCCAGTCAGTCACACAATGATTTTCAGTGTTTTTTGGGTTGTTTTTTTTTTTTTACTGTTTTTTATTTCTTTAAAATTTTAAATGTTTTCGCTAAGATAGAATGGATTTTAAATTTCCAGCCACCAACATTGGATGGTATGCAATCACAATAACTACAAGAACAAAAACCTATAGATTATGTACAATAGACAGTCGGAAAATCAAAATTTATGCTTAGAAATCAAGTTACGCAAAAAGTGAGACATTTGAGTAACCGGCTGATTTATTTTGGTAAAAAACCCCAAAAATCCGAATTCGCACCGGTACCCATCGATTTTTTTCCGTTTTTTCCAGATCCAAAATGGCGTCCAAAAAGTGTAAAATCCGGATAAACCATTAAAAGTCTATTTTTGTTCATTGAACACGTCAAATGGGGTTCCATTTTTACGGTTTTTAGTTCGCGGAGAACGATTAAAAGTGTGGCTAAAGCCCCAGAAAACTGAAGTACCATTTCAAAATGCGGACTTTGATGGAGAAAACCGGGTCTATTTTTCCCCCCTTTTATAAATAAACCCTTTTAACGTGGGGGACATGGGTACCGGGCTATTTAAAGGGTAATAACCCCGCTAAATCTTTAATTGCCCCGGGTACCACCAGATTTTGACCCTTTGCCGGAATTCAAGAGGCGTCCTACATGTGTTGAAAGCGCAGGGGAAAAAGCTATTAATTTTGGGTAAACACTTAAGGAGGGTTCATTTTAAGGTTTTCGGGGTCAAGAGAACGATGGAATGTGTTGCGTTTAAAAACCCCAGAAACCCAAGTCCCTTTTCAAAATGGCGGGCCCCGTTTTATGTGGAAAAAAAAAGGTTTTTTCCGTTTTTCCGGGGTAATACCATTTATGTGTGAGACATTTGGGTACCGGGGAAAATTTTTTAAGAAAAACTATGTCAAATCTGAATTTTTTGCCGGTACCATCTTGGATTTTGACCCATTTGCCCGATTTCATGATGACGTGCAAAAGTTGTTTTAAAGGGATACACCTAGTTAAAGTCCTATTAGTGCTGGATCACACCTTAGAAGGTTCATTAAAGGGTTTTCCGGTCAAGAAGCGATGGAACGGGTTTTCGGTAACGCCCAAGAAACGGAAATACCATTTTTAAATCGCGCGGCCACTTTGATAAGGCGAAAAGTGTTTGTTTGCCCTCTTTGGGTAAATACCGTTTTATACGGTGGGGACATTTGGTACGGGCTGAATTTTTGGGTAACAAGCCCGCTGAATCTTAAAACTGCCTGGTCTGACCACCAGCAGGCTTATTAGTATTACCCATAATTTTTTCCTGGGACCAACAATGTCTCACAGTATAAAATTGTATTTTTCCCAAAGGGGGCAAAAAAATTTTTTTTCCCATATCAAAGGGGGGCCCATTTTGAAAAAGTACTTTTTTATTGGGCGTTTACGCAAAACGTTTTCCTTCGTTTTTCTTGACCCGGTAAACCCTTTTTGGGCCCTTCTAAGGTGTTTATCCCATTTATAGGACTTTAAATAGGTGTATCCCTTTTTAACAAATTGGTTTCACGTCATCGTGAAATCGGCAAATGGGTCAAAATCCAAGATGGTACCGAGCAAATTCAGATTCGACATAGTTTGTTACTTACAATTTTTTCCGTTTTCCCAAATGTCTCACAATGAAATGGTATTTATCCCCAAAAAAGGAAAACACGTTTTTTCCACATGAACGTGGCCGCCATTTTTGAAAATGGTTTCTTTCGGTTCTGGGGCTTTTAGCAACACATTCCATCGTTTTTCCTTGACCCTGAAAACCTTAAAAAGAACCCCCCTTAAGTGTTTACCCAAAATTAATAGGACTTTTCCTGCCATTTCAACACCATGTTGGACGCCATCTTGAATTCCGGGCAAATTGGTCAAAATCTGAGGTTTGTACCCCGGGAGATTTAAGATTTAGCGGGGTTTATTTCCCTAATACAGCCGGTACCGACAAAGTCTCACACGTATATAATGGTATTTTTCTCAAAGGGAAAATAGACCAGTTTTCCCCCATCAAGAGGGGCCATTTTGAAATGTTTCTTCCGTTTCTGGGGCTTTTACGCAAAAAACTTTTAATCTGTCTCCACGACACCTAAACCGGGTTTAAAATGAACCCACTGAAAGTGTTCAATTTAAACAAAAATACTATTTTAATGGGTTATCCGGAAATTTTACCCTGTTGTGACGCCATCTTGGATTTTGGCAACGGGACAAAATCCGAGGTGGTACCGGCAAAATTTGGATTTATGGGTTTTTTTCCTCAAATAGCCCGGTACCCAAATGTCTCACATTTTGCCGCTGTATAAAAATCTTAATTTTTTTGACCAGTCTACAAGACCACTGTGGCCCGCGCCATTTAGTGCGCGTCCGCCCGGGGAAGTTCATTCTCGGTTTTAGGGAGTCCGTAGATCGGGCCCGTACGGCTCAGTTCAGCCGGCAGTCCCTGAAACAATTTTCCTTACGGCTACGGCGGGAGCGATGAACCTCGCCGCCCCAGCACCTCTGCGATCACCGCGTAAAGGCGCTCTTCGCCTGCTTCAAGACAACTTTGACTCGTCTGTTTTGGCCAGACTTTTGTGGTGTTGGTAGATCTATAGGTAGCTTCAAGTATTGTAGGCAATATCGGTACCGTGGTACTTTGTGCGGGCCGGGAGAAAGGAGTATGACGTGTCGCCGCGCGTCTGCAACATAAACAGGCCGAGTCACGTGACACTGTAGGCGCAGCGCTGAGCTATGGTAGAGCTAAAAGTAGTATTAATCGCGTATATATAGTCCCTCTCAGGGGCCCACCCCCTAAAATTTTTTCGAAAATTTTTTTTGATCGGAATTTCTTTGCTCATCAATACCCATCTTTTGACCAATTTTCGTTGCTCCCAACCATAAGGGCTTAAACCCCCAATTTAATTTTTTGTTTTAAATCCCCCCCCCACACCCCCCCCCGTATGGGTTTTTTAAAAAGTTTTTATTGGGTCTTCTTCATCTCGAAACTAGCTCTCCCCTTTTAATTTTTGTTCCTCTACTCCGTCAATTTTGTTCCTTACCAAAAGGCTTAACAGCCATAGGGTGTCCCACCCCTAAAAAAAGATGCTTTTTGCCATAAGGTCTTAACCGCCATTTTAGGCCACCGCGACCGCTTAGCGACCGCTCGGGGGTTGGTATGGGGGTTGAAACGAAAACATATATATATATAATTTTATTTAAATACAAGTTGAAACTCGTACCAGCTCATTATGATTTACTAAGCTATCCACGTAGTCCCGGTAGTAGGCGTACTGAGGTTCTGGGTTCGATCCCCAGCCGGACTTTTTTAGCATCAGCTTTATACTCCAATATTAATAATTTTCTTTGATCAGAGCTAGGATCCCAACCTCAACTGTTTATGGGCTCGAACCCTAGTCGGGACACACTTGAAACCATGTGTGATTACCTAGTTAGTTCCCTGTAGCTTATAGAGCGTGGGTTTGATCCCTAGTTTCCTTTCAGTGTGTTACAGTCGCTGCTACGGCTCTTATCAGGTTAGACTTCCTGCCAGCTCGTTAGTCCGCGTACTGCCGGCCTGAGCTTGAACGGCGGTTGACAAGTCATGAGCAGAGCGGCGCAGTGGAAGCGTGCAGGGCCCGAGGATCGAACCCAGGCGCGTCGGAACGTTTTGAAAGTTGGGGGGGGCAAATCCATTAGTAGAGTTTGTAGGGTACCGCAGGGGTCTGGGGCGATGCCCCAGCCGCCGGAGGCCCTTTTCGCCGAAGGCGAAAAAAATTTTACTATATATCCTACAGTTATTTCGTCAGTTTTAACTGCACTCGGACTCTGTAACCAATGTTTTACATCAACAAACTGCGATCTAAAACTCAAAAATTAACGTGAAGTGGCCCATTTTAATAATTACAACTTTTTTTATGTAATAACGAAGCATACAGGCAAACATATTTGTTTTTCCCTCTTTCCCTTTAAAAAATACGAACTGAAGGCTGTTTACCCGTTTCATATTTACAATTACGATATCAATTCAATCTTTAACACCATTAAACACGAAACACTACACGCACACAATTTACACTTCACACTACACTACTAACACTCTAAGAGGAATAATCTTCCCACTTGCCACTTCGCTATAACACAGTCACTACAATACTCGAAAGATTGACTGAACAGTGAACACATAAAGATGCGACACGAGCGAACCAAATCCCAACTTGTGTCTGCCAATAACTCTAGCAAATCATGTTGGGATGTTTGGATTTGACATGAGTCTGAGTCACGTGTCCACTCTCACTGAAGTGAGTGACCGGCACACAATACAAGACGGGTGGCTGGTTATATAAAGATAGTCGGATCGACGGTTCAGGCATGGGGTACGTCAGCCAACCTAACGTTCCTACTATTGTTGGATTGTTTCATCCTGGGAAATTGTTGACAGGATCATTCGACGTTGCTTTCCCAAAAATTAGAGTAGAAATCTTGATTTTTCAACTCTAAAATCTGCCCCCCTATGCCCCCATGGCAGGGAAAGTTAAAAGGGGGCCAATGCCCCCCTTCCCCCCCCCTGTTCCGACCCCACTGATCAAAACCCACGCTCGCAAATTTGCTTTTTAAAAGTTTATTTTAGGGGAACGTGTTTGATACACCATTTTCGGGGAAAAAGGAAGGGGGAAGGAAAAAGTAAGACACGTTTTTTATTTCATAATTTTTTTAAAAATTCGTCGGGTTTTTTTAGGGAAATCCTTTGGGGCCTTTAAACCCAAACGGGTCGGGAGCCACCCCCCCAATGACGGGCCGATTTGGTTTGGGTTTAACCCGGTTTTTTTTCCCCCCGGGAGAAAAATCCCCGTCTCCACGTTTTCTGCTTATTTGAGGAATCGGGGTTTGAGGACGATGAGGCGTTTGGGGGGGGACTGGGCGTTGAGGTCTTTGAGGGCGCTAGGCCCGTTGGGGGGGTTTAGGGCGCTGGGGGGCGCTAAAGGGCGCTGGGGGCCCGGTTAAAGGTCGTTGAGGGCGCTGGAGGACGTTGGGGGGGTTTAGGGCGCTGAGGGCGCTGGGGGCCCGCGAGGCCCCCTGGGCCCCTTTGGGGCCCTTTTGGGGGCCCTTTGAGGGCTTTGAGGGCGTTGAGGGCTTTTGTTTAGTTTGGGGGGCGAGGACGCCGGGGTCTGATTTTCAGTTGGATTACCCCTTTTTCCCTTGCTTCAATATATCAGGAAAATCGATCATTGCTTTTGATCTTTTTTTAAAACTGGTTAGGTCTGGATAGTAGGTTTGGGAAAAACTGTTATGCTGATTAAGCTTAGGGTATCGGGTGCCCAGAACAATTTCCAAAACAGAATCTTGTTTCTCTTCTAAAAAGGGAAATATATTTTTTTTAGATTTTTTATTTTTTTTTTATTTCAGGGTTTATAAATATTTGCTTACCCAAATTTACGAAGGAAAAAAATGCTAAAATAAAACCCCAGAGTGCTTCATCTTGGGGGTGTTTTTTTACAACGGAAAGAAAAATAAAAAAAAGATTCTTTTTTTTATAGAGGATAAGTGTTTGATGTGGGTGCAAATAACAACAAACAGAATAAAGATTTACATCTTTTTTATTACATGTTTTATAAATGTTAATGAATCGGGACTAAAAATTTTTAAAGATTACCTTTAAAAAACCCTGTGGAGGGTTTACGAATATCATATGCTTTAACTTCATCGTTTTAAATTTTCAAAATTTCAAAATGCTGTAGATCTGAGGAAATATAGCATTGAGTTCACTGCCTCGTGTAAATTTTTTTAAACCCTACTTCAAATTGCATTTCATATTTAAATTTCCGGGTGAATACACACAATTTTATTTTTCAGATTTTCTCCCCTTTCCTCCAGT
Organism: Sweltsa coloradensis; assembly: GCA_024449915.1. NCBI lineage: Eukaryota > Metazoa > Arthropoda > Insecta > Plecoptera > Chloroperlidae > Sweltsa > Sweltsa coloradensis. Next base: position 11,917 of record JAMZAV010004246.1, read on the forward strand.
CGGGACGTATCCCTTTGTGATTGATTTGTGGTAAAATATCCCTTTTTCCATTTTTATGAATGACACCCCTTGACGGGATAGAGGTCCCCCGGGGTGAGTCCCCAAATTGCATAATGGCGGCTAGCACACCCAACTCGCTGAAATTAAATGCATGTGGGTTTCCCGTTATGCCCCCAATCTCCAAAACGGGTTAAAATCTTTTCAGGATAGATGGATACATCAGCTAGACAGAAGGTTTATCGTTTAAAAAAGGGAAAATGCGTTGTAGCAATTTTTTTCAAACGCTGCGAGGTGGTTTTCGGGTTTTGCACCCCCCGCCCTAGGGCCTTCGGGTTGATGCACCGGAGTTGAGACGTCCATGGCTGAAGAGCTCACCGCGGGGGGTGTTATCATTTGAGACGCCCCATGCTTGAATGGGGACATTGCCTAGTTGGGGGGTACTTGTTAGCTCGGCCATGTCTCTCGAAACGTTTCCTGGGCAGGTGCTTTTTCTTTTTTCCGAAAAGCTGGTAAACGTTAACCAGGGGGCTAATTTGATCCAGGCGTAGAGCACAGGATCGCTCACCCGGGCGGTGACAGGCGAAGGTGCAAGAAACGTCGGGAAATGTATATTGTCAATAAGGGGCCCATGAACAGTTTTCCCTTTTAGGGTTATGAAAGTTAAACCAGGGGATTGTGACAGATAATCGCTTTTTTCATCGTTGTATGCGTAATATGGGCCATGGAGGAAAAGTGCTTCTTCGAAAATAACGGGTAGCTCAGCATAATCAATATCCCCCATCTAGCAGTAATGTATTTTTAAAAACAGACGTTATAGTCGAAAAGTCTTCTTCAGGGGGACTTTTGAAAAAAAAACCCCCCCCGGGTCTCTTGCAGTTTTGGGACCCACAATAGCAAGCCCCTTTTTTAACCAATCTCCCTTGCTACGTTTAATGTTTTAAAAATTTCGACCACGACTCCCATGGTGGACTTTAGCCAGTGAAGCCCACACGGTCTTTGTAAGTTTCGAAATATTTTCAATTTTTTGGAACACATATTTGTTAAAATTCACAGGGTTTTACAGGTCCAAACTTTTTGACGAAAAAATTTTTATCACTAGACGATCATTGGAGCAAAAAGTCGTGGGCCCCGCTAAATGGGTTTGGTAAAAGCCCCATAGAGGATGTGTTGTCGTGTTTGAATAGAAAAGAGTAAAGGCCGAATACTTTTGGAGTAGAAGCCTTGTGGGACGTTTGGTTTTGTATGTCCTCGGTAGGGGGTGGGCGTCGAAAAAGGCGAGAGGTCATGATTTTGGGGGGGTTTTAGTCCATTTAAATCAAAGGGAATTTCTCCAATCCCTCTCTAAAGAAGGTGATTGCTACCCAGGGGGGATCCCCCGCGTGTAGGGCCCAATCGTAATTGTTTACGAAGATGGGGGGTTAATTTAAAAAATCTGGGGAGTCTGTCTCGGGCATAAACCCCCTTGAAGTGTTAAAATGAAAAGTCCCGTTTTTAATCTGGGAGAATCCATTTAAAAAATTTTAATAAAACTTTCCCTTTTATCGTCGTAGATAGGTTCCCGTCATACACGCATAAACAATACATTTAAAAAGCCCCCCAAAGAAACCCCGGCAGCGAACCGAAATTCAATACGTACTTTTCCCACTTTGTGGAAAGCTTAAAATGGGACTCTTTTCCCCGGCATATCGGGGGTTTTAGTTTAAATTTGAAAATTTAAGGTATACCCGTGGTTAAAAAAACTCTTTCGTGTTTAAAATGGGAATAATTCTGAGATAGACCCCCCGTGCCAGTAAAAAAAAATTTTGTGATATGCAAAACCCAGTTGATTCGATATGACGAAAATCCCCACGGTATCGGTCATTAACGGGAAACCCTTTTACAAACACTGCGATAGTAAACCCAAGGTCAGCAGCATGAACTAAAAATGGATTGCTGGGGGACACTACCCAAAAAAACTACTTTCTTTACAAGGCCGAAAAAAAGAAATTTAGGTATCTGACCATTTTTTAGATTGGGGAGTTTAAACCCTGAACCGCCCCACCCCCTTTTAGTAATTTTTTTTATTAGACTCGGGGAAAATTGATAATTAGCCGACGTTTTTAAAAATTTTTTTTCAATTTAAAGGGGAAAGATCTGTGTTTTTTTTTTCCACCGCTTCACAAACAAGGGGGGAAATCTAGAATACGTATTTTACCCGTAGGTGGGGTGTCTTTGAAAACAAAATAAAATTCAGGGCTTGATCTGTTTATTTTTTACGCGCATAAAAAACATTTTTTAAACATTAGTTTTGACGAATTAAATAGGTCAACGTGAAAAAGCCCTATGATTTTACTTTTCCTACTTTTTCCCGAAAGGGGAAAGCGCTTTTTTTTAAAAACCTGTTTTGCATCTGGGGCCCCAAATTTAAAAAAAAAAAGCCCCGAGGCATGTAGACCCCAAAAAAAAAAAATGCATTCGCAAGTTTGCGTCTTGGCTGCTGTTTTCAGAAATTTTTAAATTTTGCTTCAAGGGTACGCCCTATATGGATAATTTTTTAGCGTTTTTTTTTGATTGAAGTTCTTTTGAGGAAATTTTTATTTAAATAAACAGGAATTAAGCAAATATTTGACACACCCAGGTTGGTTGGGTGTCGGGGGGGGTTTAAAGTCCCGCCTGACGATTCAACTTTTAAAAATTTTAAACCCCATAAATAACAGAAGCTAAATCCCAAAAAATTTTCAGGGTCGGGGGGGCAAAAAAATTGTAGCTAAACGGGGCTTTTTCTAAAGAAAGATGGTTTTTTAAGCCAAAAAACTCTTTTTCCCCCCTAATGTCATTCGGGAGGGGTCTTTCAGTGAATAAATCGAGTTCTGACTTTTTACACAACATGTTTGTCGAAAATGTCCCGTTTCTCGCGAAAAACAGGCTTGACGCGTCGACGACTTTCTGAGAAAAGGACTGGGGCCCTTTTTTTTTTTAAGCTTTCTTTTTTAAATCAATAGTGCAAATTTTTGCGTTTCAACACCCCTCCCCCCTGCTGCATATGTCTATAAAAAAAGGTTTTTTACTTTTTTTTTAACAATATTACCTTTTTTCTCCTTGGTTTTTTCAAAAAAAATGTCTTAACACTTTCCCCTGCCTTTCTTTAAGCCCTCCCCCCCCCAAAGGGATTTAAGCCCCTTAAAAAAACAAGGGGCTTAAAAATTCTAAAAAACCCCCCCCCCCCCCCCCCCCCCCCCCCTAGATAGTTTCCCTATGCCACTCCACGCTGCCTTTAAAAGGGGGCCCCTTTATAAAATTGGGCCCCTCCCACCCTCCATGCTCTGGGCCCTTTAATAAAAAAATAAAAAAACCATTTGTTTTTAAAACCTTTAAAAAATGTAACATAACTATCGTGGGAAATTTGGGGGAAGCTTTCAAATTTGACGAGATTACCGAATTTTGTTTTTAAAAATAATATTTATACTCTTTTTAAAATAAAATTTTCCCTCTACGGGGAAAAATATTTTTGGCTGAAATATATGCTGACCCTGGAAAGATGGGAAACTGTATGACTTTTAAAATTAAAGCCCCAAAAGTATCACCCACAAATGAGGCTCTTTTAATGTCGATACACATACACGGTCAATGTCGTCTGATAAATTGGTAAGCGTTTGCTGGGTTGAAATGCGCCGTTTGGGTAAATCCCCGGAAAACAATTTTTCTGATTAGTTCATTTGCCGCCACTAACCTTCAATTTCGGACCCTATCCGAATAGCGGGATCCCGGGGAAATTTAAAACCAAGAAATTTGGGCATGGGAATTCTTTTTTCAGGCCCGACAGGTTCTGGCCCCCCCCTGACAAAAGCTAAAATTTTACGTACACTACCTTTGATAGGAGCCTTTATTAGGGACGACTACTTTTTTACTTTTCTTTATAGACAAAAATATCGTTTGGTGGGCGTAAAATAAAAAAATTTTGGAACTCTTTTAGAAATTTGGCTCTTTTTTAACCCCGGGATCTGGGTACCGTTTTTCGTATTGTTGATAAAAAGCTTAAAAGGGACTTGTAATTTTTCACGGGAAAAACCCCCCCCCCCGATAGGGGCCAACACGGAGAACTAGTATATTAACAGTTAATCATCTTGATAGCAGTCACCCTTTTCTAGCGACCCCAAAGCCCTGAGGGTAAGTGAGCTCGGCAAGCCCTACTGGGGTTACTAGTTTAAATTTTTAAAGGGGGTTTTTGCTAACTTTGTGGAAAAGGGCGGGGATAATAAAATTATTAGGGTGGGAAAACTTTTTAAAACTGTCGGAAGGTAGCGTCACATAAAACTCTCATCCATCTCGGGGGCAGGAACACAAGTGGGGGTTTAGAAAAAAAATGACAGTTTTTTTATAGATTATTTTTTTAAAACCCAAAGCACGGGCCCCGGGGCCCCTAAGGGGGGCCGCGGCCGTTAAACTATACGTTTTTTTAAATAATTTTAAGGATAAAATGAATTATAAAGGGGGCAATCCCCTCATAGGAGACACAAAGTCTCACTATGGCTTTGGACTGACCTAACATTCATCCGATACCCCCGTTTTAAACGTTTAGGTAAAGGGTTATTAGAATGGCAGACTAGGTCTGCAGCGGTCTTTCAAATTTCCCCCTTTGATAGAAGAGCCGTACGCGTCTCCCCACCCCCCCACCAGTTTTGAACTTAAATATATTTTAAAGGGTTGTAAGAGCCAAAAATTTTCCTTACGGAGCCGGGCGGCAGAATGTTAAAGCTGTTTTTGAAAGAACCCATCTGTATAAAAGATAATATTGGATTTAAAATCCCCGGTGGGACATTAGAGGCATTAATCCACAAATTTAAAAACGTGCGTTATCCCCAACGCCTTTTGACAAAATGTTCAAGTCCCCCTGTTTTACGTCTTGTTTTTTAAAACTTTTTCAATTTAAATTCCCCTAGTTAAAACTCGCACTAGTTAAATTGTAGAATTTACCGTGTATTTGGCTCATTATTTAAATCAGCAAGTTCATACAAAAGGTTGGGGGGATCTAGGAATTATTTTAACAATTTTAAAAATTTTCCGGGGGTAAAGTTTTAGCATACCCTTGGGAAAAAAACATTTTTATGTCTACCTTTACGTACATAGTCCCCCCACGTAAACTTAAACCACTCCCTTTTTTTAAAAAACTTTTTATTCAGCATACCAGATAGTTTTTATTCCGAGGTGTCATTTTTGGGAAGGAGCCATTCCGATTGTTGAATAAAAACAGAGTCATTGTAGCCCGGGACCAAGTCGTAAAGGGTACGTCATTTTAACGAAACGTTTTTTATGTTTTAAAAAATATTTATACATGCGCTTTTTCATTTTTTTTTTTTTTCCTTTTTTTTTGAACACGCTCCATCCCCCACTTTTTCTTACGGGGGGTTCATTAGAGGTCCTGTATTAAAAACCCCCATAGCGTTTAAATAAACTCTGTACGGTATGATTAGAAACTGGGGTTCCCCCTTACCCGGTCGGGAAAACCCAAACTTTTCGTTTTTTTTAACACTTTCTCGAGACCCTGGGCATAGTTTTCCCTGTTTATTTTTTAAAGGCGGGGGACTCCACAATACTTTGGAATCCATCGTTAAAGGGTTTAAAAAAAAATTAAAAACCGTCTTTGTTTTTTAGTAGAGAGAGAGACAGAGAGATCGCCCTAAATACAATTCGCCAAGTTGGTATTGAATCATAAGGTTTCCCGGGGAAAATTTTTCTAATGGGGCTTATGTAGGGTGTAGGTTTTTTGATTCTAACCTTTTTAAAAAACGGGGGCGTGAAATCCACTGGCGTTTAATTTTAAATCTACAGAAGCATCCCCCGTGGGAAATTTTTAAATTTATAAAAAAAGTTTGCAAATTTCGCCCTGTCGTCCATTTGGATTTTTTTAGGCGGAAAAAAAAAGCAAAGAAATTTTTATATTTTTCACTACGGCTAGATTTATCTTCCCCCATTTGTCTCCAGGGCGCCTTTGGACGGGAACTAGGATTTTTTTATAATTATAAAGATGGGTTTGGGTTTAAATTTTTTATAATTAAAATTATTTTTTCTTGTAAGGTTTGTTCCCAAAAGGGCCCGGGGTACCCTCGAATGGTGTTTCTCCTATAAAATTTGAAATTATCTAAGGGACTTTTGTTAACTCCCAAATTTTTTAAATTTTCCCTCCTCGTCGCGGTGAATACCATACACGTTATCAATTGTATGCCGCTTTTTTGAAAAAATGGCGACAGAAAATTGCCGGCAAAACGGTCCGAAATGAGATGTGGTGAAATATTTAACTTCCTGTTGGGTTACCCGCCTCGGTTCAAAAAACTAGGCCTTTTCACCACGTTTGTTTTACGCCTGGTTTTGAAACGTGGAAGTTTTGTTGTTGTTGTTTTTGTTTAGGTTTAAAAAAAATGGAACCACAAAGGGGTCGCGTTTTTTTTGCAGAAGGCCCTTTTAAAAAGGGTGCTGGTATCTTCTGAATTTGGTCAGAGGGTTGTAATTTTTTTGGTTTTTTTTTAATGCTCTCGCATTTTTCGAGCCCGCTTTTCGCCACCCCTTTCGTCCATGTAATCTATCAAAATAGTTCGGGGGGACATTAAAAAAATTTTTCCCCAAATCGGAATTTTCTATTAAATTTAAACTCCCCAAAACCCCCCTGATAAGATACTACCTAAAAGGGAAACAAAAAAACCCCCTTTCGAATAATTTTTTTAAGTTTTCTCTTTTTGGCCCAGTTTAGAATTAGTTTGTTTTTGAAAACAGTTTTTTTAAATTTTCAGAGTTTTTGTTTAAACTTGGCGAAATTTATGATTCCCGTTTAATGTATTGAAAAACGCCCCTTTTATTATAGTTTTTAAATTTAAATTTGTCGTCGCCCCCCCTGCAAAATGGTTTTCTTTGTTTGTACTAGCCCCTTTTTTTTAAAAAGTTTAAAAAGAGGTGTTTATGTGGGGTGAGCCGTTTTCATTGCCGTGGGGGATTTTTAGAATTTAAAACCCCCACTGGGGTACCCAAAAATATTGGGTTTAAAGGTACTAAAATCGTTTTTATTCTGACACAGATCAAACAAAAGGTAACCGTGTGGGGTTTAGTTGCATCCCCCAAAAGCTTGTGCAGACTACGCCAGTTCTAGGGTAAAATTTGACGAGCGAGAAGGCTATTTTGGGTTTTTTCCCCGGGGGTTTTTGAAAACCCAAACCCCCTATTTTATTTTAACGGGAAAAGTCTCGCGAGCCCGAGCCTTTGGGGAAATAAATTCTGGTAATGAGAATCCCCCGAAATGTTTCATGATGCGAATATTTAGTGAAAAGCTCAGCCCCCCTTTTACTGTAAGATTTATTTCATAAAAGGGCATTTAAGAATTAACCCCGTTTAGGTTTACCGTTTTTGGTTTTTTAAAACAGGAATGCCTTTGAAAGAAACGTTACATGTTTTTTTTTAATTTTAGATGGGGCTGCACCCAGCTCTTTCCCAAACAACCCGAGAATGTTTTTAAATTTTTTAAACGTCAAAACAAAGGGGTTTAAGATTTGGAAATTTAAACGAATTGCAAAAAGTTGTCTTTCCAAATAAAACTAGCCCCCCCTAATTACCAAAAATAAACGGATGGTACAAAAAATGGTGGTATCATAAAACCCCTTTCTGACCCGAATTTAAAAAAGTAACCCTGTTTATACACAAAAAAGAAACTGATTTTTTCTAGGTGCCCGGGGCCCTCCCAAATTTTAGGGTTTTCCCGCGATTATGATGTAGAGCACAACGTTTTAAAAAAACCAAACCCGGGGTGGGGTTTTTTGCAGAGGGCCCGTGGTAGCCCTTCCCTACAAAAAACTATATCGTCCCGGGGGGGAAAAGCAAAATTTAAAAAACTTGGGTAAAATTTCAAATTTTTCTACTGTGGATGGAAAAAAACGTTTTTTTTTTTAGCTATAAAAAACAGCTATTGACGCCTCGAAAGGACATTGCCAGACTGAGCTAAAAAAAAAAGCCCCAAAGGGTTTTTTTATCCAAATCCGTACGGCAGAGAAAACATTTTCAGGGAATTTTCTTTTCTTGTTAAGAAACCCACGTAAAGTTTTGTTCAGGCTCTGAAAAAGATTACGCCCCTTTTTTTACGTTTAATTTTCTTAGGAGGGGTAACAGTTATGGGGGGGGGTGGGCTGGGTTTTAGGGGAAAGCTTTTTTTATTTGAATTTAAAATTTAAACTTTTTTTGAATTTTTTAAAAATTTTAAAATAAAGCCCGCACTTTGCATACAGCTCGTTTTTCCAGTCGTCGGGTTTTGGTTACAGTATTAAAAATTTGTTTTTAGGGCCCGCCACTATAAAATTGGGTAATGTAGGCGTCTGGGCCCCTAGGACTCTAAAATTTGTTTGTCATGTTCCAAGATGGTCTCCTTTCGGTAAGTTTAAAAGGTTTGTCTGGGCGTTGAAATATATCAAAAGAGTGTTCACAGTATAGTGCCGACCTGCCCCCTAGTTTTTGATAACGATAGAGTTCAAGCCGTGCCCCTGTTGTCACGGAGGCAGCTAGGGCAACGTTCACTGGGTTTTTTAAGAGGGGGAAAATCGTCTTTTATTTCCATGTTATCCATACCCTATCCTGGTTCGGGAAATCAAGTCTTTAACTAAATCCCTGGGGGGGGCTAAAAAACTTGAAGGGAACCTTTTCCCCCCCGGGTTTTCAGGCATGAATGTCTGGCTTTTGTTGCCCCGGAGCGCATAGCGCCCCCCGAGTACGTTTTAAAATTTTTTCTTGGGAACTGAAAGCTTTTCCTGGGTTTTTTTGCGATATTAGCTCTATTTTAATTTTAAGCCTTCAGTGGGCTCGTAATCGTCAATGTATTTAGTTTATCAGCCTTTGTTTTCAACCCCCCCTCGGATAACCTGGGGCCCCCTTGTTTTTGTTTTAAAAAAAAAGTTAATATAGGGAAAAACAAGCCTCCTAAAACGCCCTCAAATTGGGGTGACGTCAAAAGGGGATAAATTTAAAGTTTTAACAATTGTATAGCCTTGGGCAAATGCTTTAATTTCTTCTCCCATTACCAAGTTCCCGGGCATGGGTCTTTCGCAAAATCACTACGTGAAACGTATCTGTCCCGATTTTAAAGGGCATTGGGGCAGCATTAAATAATACAAAAAAATTTAAATTTTTAATGTGCCCTTTAAAAAGGGAAGACCGGGTGATAGGGGTTTTTGCGGAGGAAAACCAAAATGGCTTTTTAAAAATCCATTATTTTTAAGGGGTTTCTCTTTCGGGGGGGCATTCATCCCTACATAGATATGCGTTGGATGCCCTTTGAGGCCCGGATGCCCGTCTTACTATGTAGGGGTAAGAGAGTTGATGGGCAATGGGAGTTATCCCTTTTTGCCCTTTAAACGACATATTCTAATTTTAAAGCTTCCGTGCGGCCCCGGGGAGAGAGCGATTTGGGAAATGAAAAAGGGTTGCTGACTTACGAGTGGGTGATTAGAAACCTAGCATTTAAAAAAAGGATCCTTTTCGAAAAATAGCTTTTAAAATGGGCACTCCCCAAATATCCACTGGGTAGCCCCTTTTGGGTATTCCCCTATAGCCGGGCCCTAGGGCTGCTCAAAACGATCGGCTAGTGTCTCATTTTTATCCCACAATTGTCTTTTCGCGATTCATCTAAAAGAGAACCCATGCCAAACAAAACCCAGAAATTCAAAGACCCAGCCGACTTTTTTCACAAAAAACCATCGACTCTGTATTGAGGGAAAATCGGGGGTTAAAAAGTTTTTTCCCCACCATTGGGGTGCATGCAGATTTTTATTTGCCCCTTTTTCTTCCTGTAAATCAACCATTTTTTAGGGTTGAGCTGATTGGGTTATCAGCTAGTCTATATCCGCATGGTGGTATGATAAAACCCTTTTCGAGTCTTTTTTATAAAAATTTCGGCGGAAAACCTTTTAAAAAGCAGACCGGGAAAAAGTTAGGCTTTTGCGGAAAAAGGGTCCACATTACCTGTTTTTAATAAAAAATTTTCGAAAAATTTAAGGGCGCCCAGGCGAAGTAGACTTACATCCCGCCCCCAGTAGGCCTCCCAAATGGGAAAATTTTTTATCGGACAATTTTTTTAGGGGCTTTCATACCATAATTTCCCAAAATTTACTACGATTTGCACTAAATTTATATAATCAAACCCCCCAAAAAAAGTAGGGGGGGGCGGTATTGGGGGCCCACCTAAATTTTGATTTCAGAAACCCCCCCCCTTTTAAAAAAATGGGGGTACCAGCCTTTTCGGGGTATTTTGATTTTAAAGTTTTTGTAAAAATTTTTTAATGGCATGGGGGGATTTAAAAATTTAGAATATCGAGAAAAGTAATATTTTTCTACCTTTTAAAACAATATTTTTTTCAACCTTATAAACGTGGGTAGCCCGGTTTTTAGTTACAAAAATGCTCGAGTAGAAAGTCGAATCATAGCCTTTAGCATAGGGGGGCCCAAAACAAAGATATGTTCGATACCTGGGCCGGTTTCACATAAAAAGTTTAAAAAAATTTGGCGATTGGTTCCCCCCCCGAAAAATTTTTCCCTGACCCCACCCCTTGGGGCATTTGGTAAGGTCGTCTTTCTCAAGCATAAAACTACAGGCTGTTTGAGCGACAAAAGATAGGTTTAGTAAAATTTCGGATCGGGATCTCCAAAACTGAGTTTTCTTGGTCGGGTTTTATGTCGTTTTGAATTTCAAAAATTTAAAATTGTCTTTAGCTACGTAAGGGGTAATGGCTGGATAAAGCACTGGTGCCCAAAGGGAAAGGGGATTTTTTCGGCATAAGTGCAAAATAAATTGGGAAAAACCGTGATTTTTGGGGAATAAACATATCACAAGGGCACAATTTACGTCAATTTGGCAGTGATTTTTTACTGGTTTTTTCCAAAAAAGGTTTCTAAATGTTTTTTAAGCAATTTTCACTACGGAAGTAGCGGCGGAAATATCGCAATAGCTACGTCCTTGCCCCCCCGTACATGGAGGGGGCTGCTAGACAGCCAGAACAAGTTTTGCGCAAGTATATAGAAACCAAATCTTTCCCGCTTTAAAAAAACCCCCTTTCAAAAAAAAACTCTGTCCGAATGGGCCCCCGTCCCGGTTAAAAATTACATTAAAAAGATTATTAACAGAGTCGTAGAGTAGGGGAAAGATTTTTCCGGTGACATTCCCCTTTAAAAACCCTATATTTTTCCCCTTTTAAACCCCTTAAATACGGTAATTTTAAATCTTTTAAGGTAGGTTTTAAATTGTTTAAAGTTCGCGTATCCCCCGCCCAATTTTGAGATTAATATTTGATTTTCGAGAAGTTCGTTTACTTTTATGTCCAAATTTTCCCTCCAAACACGATAAGATTTTTAATTAGGGTCTTTATCTTTCAAGAGCCATAGCGATTATTAGAGTTTGGCCCAGGGAAAAATTGCGTTCAGTTTTAAAAAAATGGGCAATGCTTTTTTTTAAATGATTAGAGGGTTTAAAAGGCTCTACCCTTTTTTTTTTATACCCCCGTTCCCCCCTTTAACATTCTGACGTGATCGACTTGAATTTCGAGATTATCTGTCAATAGGGAAACCGGGGCATTTGATTTCGTAAAATTTTTAAAAAACGGCAAAAATAATTTTTAGTGTCAATTTGGTCTTTTTTCTGAACTTTAAAAACGATCGGTTTTTCTAAATTTTTTTTGGATTAGTTGGCATACCCAAACATATCGTGGGGGGGGGAAACTAAAATTTTTCCCCAAAAAAATTTTTTTTATTTAATTTTGACAAAATGTTTTTAATGTATCTAATGGGTCAACTTCAGGCCGGGGGGGGGTTTATTTAACAAAAAATTTACTCCCCGAAGCGTTTTTTTTAAAAGTTTTTAAAATTTTTTAATGAGGGGGTTTTAATTAGGAAGCGGGGGGGGCCATGTTTCCCCTGTAAAATAAAAGAAGAAATTTTTTTTAGCCATTTGTTTCTTTTGGGCCCAAAATTTTTTAAAAAGATTATAGTACCCCCCTTAAAAGAAACTTGAAAAAATTTTGAACGGGACGCGAAACGGGCTGACTGGGGTTTTCGATCTGAAACAATTAAAAAAACAATTAATTAAATTTTAAAAAAACTGGGCTTTTAACGCATATAACTTTAAATTGACTTACATATCCCCCCCCCCTTGAGTGCTGGCAGAGAATGGAAAGTCTGAATGGGTGTCGGTTTGCGATTTTGAATAAAAAATTAAAAAAAAATTTAAATTTAAATTTTAAAAACCCCTGGGGCCCCCATAACCTCAAAATTTAAAGTAAATTACGAAATTTTAGACGATGTCTGACTGTAGATAAAAGGGGTGGGCTAGGCAGGGGCGGGGTCTCGGGGCTGTTCTGGGGCAGAAGCTGGGTCATATTAAAAATTTAATTGTGCTGAGTCCCCCATTAATATTTCCCCGTGGGGCATTGAAATGCCCTTTTTGGGGCCCTGACCAAAGCAACAGTGGTAATCTTATCAGCATCCATTGCCAAAAATTTCACAACAAGATTTGACATGCATGCTAGAAAGGGGAAATTTCCCACCTTATGAAACTGCAAAAGCCCGCAGCCTCAAGTAAAACCCAATTTAAACCCCAAACCTCCCTTTTTCAAAAGGAAGTTGCACATTTTTACTTTTAGCCGGAAAAATGACCACAAGGGGCGGCCCCGGCCACTACCCCCCATTTAGCATTTCCCGGGCGTAAATTGAAAAAAAAATCATTGGCCTGGCGTAGGCCAGGGGTTTAAGGAACCCCGAGCGGGCAAGCTTTTTATTGTTTGAAAAAATTTCTTCAAAAAAAAAAAGGGACCTCCATGTTTCCCCACCCAGGGTTCGAACCCATAAACAGTTGGGTTTGGGTCCTAGCTCTGATCAAAAAAAATTATTAAAATTGGGAGTATAAAAACTGATGCTAAAAAAATCCGGCTGGGATCGGAAACCCCGAACCTCAGTACGCCTTTCTACCCGGGGTACGGGGGTAGCCCTTTGTAAATCATAATGGGGTGGTACGAGTTTCAACTTTTTATTTAAATAAAAAATTTTAAAAAATATGTGTTTTCGTTTCAAAACCCCCCTTTCCAACCCCCCAGCGAGGGTAAACGGCGCTGGGGGCCAAAATGGGGGATTAAGCCCTTTTTGGGAAAAACCATTTTTTTTTTTAGGGGTGGGACCCCCCCTTAATTTTCGGGGTTAAAAACCTTTTGGGAGAGGAAAAAAAATTTGGGTGGAAAAGGAAAGGGTATGGACGAGCAGAAGCACCCCAGATCAAAACATTTTTTTGAAAAAACCCAAAATGGGGTGGGGGGGGGGGGTGATTTTAAAAAAAAAAAAAATTAAAATGGGGGTTTTAAACCCTTTTGGTAGGGCCAACAAAAAAAATTTTCAAAAGATGGGATTGATGAGCAAAGCATCTCCGATCGAAAAAAATTTTTGAAAAAAATTTTGGGGGGGGGCTTTTTGAGGGTCGATGCGGCACGGCCCCTAAAACTAATAGCTACCCAATTTCCTGCCCCTAAGGTCCGTACAGTCCGTTTTAAGGATGAGCGCTTTTGGGGAGTTTGGGGCCCTCATTTTTTTATACTTTTTCAATTTTATTTCAATTGTTATTTATAAAGAATTTTATTATGGAAGGGAACTAGAACCAAGTTTTTTAATCTCTGGGTTTTAAGGTAACAGATACACAAAAAATTTCCCCAAAATTTTCCAAAAAAACCAAATTTTTACGAGGGTTTTTTTCCCAACAGCCCCCATTTATGTCAAATTTTTGTCGCTACGTCAAACTAGTAATTGAACTTAGTGAATGTTGGGGGTGCTGAAGCTTAATGTATTTCCTTGGTAAGGTCGCTGTACCCCACACTATATCCAAACGACTAAAATTTTCCCCTGTTACGAGAAAAAAACGTCAAAAAAACCCATTAGCCCCGATCAATCACCCCCGCCTTTTTTTTTAGAATGGGTCCCAGCGAGTTAAACCCCTTTGCTCAGGCTCGGATCATGGCCCCAGTGCGCGCTCGTTTGGGGCCCTTTAAACCCTCCTACATGCATTTCGTTCGGATCACAGAAAATTCTTTATCATCGTTTGGGGGCAAACCCTTTTCGTGTCTGTACCGCATCTCATCAAAAACCAGCTGAGGAACGAGCCACTCAAGTCCTCGCTCAAGTGGCACCAGGACAAACAGGTAGAGACGTGCTCAACTCTTTCTTACGAGATATTTTATTGTTATTTTTTCAAAATTAGTCATTTGAGAAAATTCATAGTTTTTTACAAAAATTTTATTTTTTTGTCAAAATTTTGGAATGGTTATAAATTCGAAATAACTAGCAGTGACAAATTTTTGGAGTAACGTTTTGAAAAATCGTATTTTTTCTTTTGGTAACATTTTGTTTTTAGTTTTGTCTTAAACTGTGCCCAATTTTGTCATTTTACACTGCTATTTTGCATTGCCCATAAAATCTGTGTCGGGCACTGCATAAGTTTGGTGAAAAACTGTAGTATCACTTCAGAATCAGCTTGTTGGTAGCCAACATCGGTAATTCGGTAGGAAGTTCTTTCAATCCCCCGTCTGGGCCCGGGGTAGAATTGGCCCAGACCATGGCTCTGCTAATCGTAAAAGGCGATTCAAGAGAAAAAGACCACCTCGCAAACATCAGCTAGTATGAAGGGTAGTATTTTATTCCCCGAAAATATATGCGAGCTCTGGCAATCGTCGTCGGGGACCTTGCCCCCTTCCCTTGACGACCTCTCGACGACGACGACAGTGAAAACACGATCGATGACAAAGACGATGACGACCGCGACGTAAGAACCCCCCCCATTCCTCCCCATTCCCGTGGCTGGTTCGGACCAGCATGGGCCCCTCATCTCCATATCCCCTAAGCTAAAGTGGTGCATTATGACCTAACGGTTGACGCATCCTTAATCCAAATAACCAAACTTTTCTTTCAAGAATATCTCTTGTTAATTTTCATCTTCTATATTTTTTAAAAACGAATGTATGTCTATCTGTCCGTATGTTTGTTCTTAATGCATTACTACAGCATTCATCCAATCTCCATGAAACTTGGCACATATATGTATTTATTTACGGGGAAAGTTTCTATGCTATCCATTTTGTTGTAACACGTGGTGATCGGTGCCTGCAACACATAAAGTGAAAAAAACAAAAATGTTTTTCGAATGTAGTGTAGTGTGGTCGCAGACTATGTTATTGATGACGTTATGACTGCCTGATGACATATTAAGTTTCATTTCGATAAGGAAGACCGTTCTTATAGCGTGGCTCCCTCAGCTGCATTACGTAAGCAGCCACGTGCGACGGGTAAGCTAGATGGCACATATTATGCATCACGTGACTGGAAAGACCCAGACGAGTCGGTCTGCCATAACAGCCGTCACTTCACTACACTACGGTTCTGTCAACGGCAGAGTTAGATCTCACATCATTTCTTCCCCATCTGTTAATTTTATAGATATTTGTTTGTTTTTCATAGGCTTGTTTAGTTGTCAAGTGGTTAATTTCAATAATCCATCAATTAATGTTTTTATTCATATTTTGATGGAACCGGAACCGAACCGGAACCGAAAAATCGAGTACTTTACTACCCGGAACCGAAACCAAAACCTGGAACCGCACATCCCTAATAGACTACACCATTCATCCGATCTCCATGAAACTTGGCACATATATGTATTTTTTCACGGGGAAGGTTTCTATGCTATCCTCCACGTGGTGATCGGTGTCTGCAAGGAGGATACATTCGATTTTCATCTGATCCCCATAAAACTTGGCACATATATGAATTTTTTCACGAGGAAGGTTTCTATGCTATCCATTTTGTTGTAACTCCTCCACGTGGTGATTGGTTCCTGCAAAGAGGATACTGTTGTTATTTGGTGCTTAAAGTATTTAGGCTCAGTGGATTACCTAGGATGAAACACGGAGTGGAATAATGGCAAACTGATTCTTGCTGATTTGAAAACGGAAGTGAGGTTTATTTTTATGAAGCAGTGCATACATGACAGAACAGTTGTTTACAAGGCAGTGAGTTGAAACTAAATTAATGGCGGTACATATGAAAACTAGATTACTACTTAAAACTTTTTCCAACACCCTCACTTAATCTAGTTGAATGCTCTAAGACATTAATCAAGCCAAGTTTAAACCCTCAACAAACTTGTTATGTTTTGACTTAACTAGAGGTTTTGTCAAGATGTCACTGTCAGCCAACATGTTGTCTGTAGACACATACTTGATGGTCACAAGACCTTGTTCGACTGCTTCCTTCACAAAGTGATATCTTACATCAATATGTTTAGAACGTTCCCTTCGCTATACTTTTTCTTTTAAAGCCGCTGAGTGTCATTAAAAAAAACCTATTTAAAAAGGTTCCTGCCCCCCGAGGCCCAAGAATTTCATTTAAAATTTTTCTATAAAAAATAATTGCCCTTTTGGTACGATGGAGAGGCTGACAATTTCAGCTTCAGTGGTGGACAAATCACCATGGTTTGTTTTCGCTTTTCCCAGAAAGTTTTAACAAAAACCATAACAAGATTTTCTGCCAACTTATCTTAGCCCAGTCTGATCTGCAAATCCCTCAAGCCTTTGCTTGATTTAGTTAATGTACCCTAGCCATGGTTCCTTGAGATACTTTAACACTCTTTTGCATATTCAAAATGTTCCTTTGAAAACAACTATTAAAACAACTTATTTGCCAATCGAAAATGAGATCTAGGCCTCGTAAAAACATAGCTACATTGGGCTACCAATCAACTTTTGATAGGGCACGTTGATAAATTGTTTGCCCCCCTTTCACAAGCTGTATTTTGGCTTCCATCGGAGTGTTTGGGGAACACTTTCGTTGCCAAATTTTACAATCACTTTTTTTAATGTATTCAGTTTGATCAATTTTAATCCCTTTTACAGTCCTGTGACTCTCATCCTGTTTTTGGATTTTTCATTGTAAATTAATCCTACAACAACAGCAATACTAACATTTGTACTCCTTGTATCACTACAAAAGTTACTGTGTTTAAAAACCTTTTAGATCTCTCTCCTCAAAACATGGCCTCAGATTATTTTTTGTAATTCTAATTGTCATTTTAATTAACTAAAAAAAAACATCTAAATAGTCCCTTGGTGTTTACAATTTATTAAAAACAATACATTGTTTCAAAAGTGGTGGGATGAAAAAGAGGCCAACCAAAACAAAAAAAAAAACGTAAGTAAAAGATATTAATCAAAGCCACATGGTACTAGATTAAAGTTGGTTAAAACCCTAGGCTGACTACGAAAATGATGCCCAAAGGGAAAATAGTGGGGGCCCTAAGCCCTGTAACAGGTCAACAACCTATTTAGGCCGGGCGCAACATTTTCTTTTTATACCCCCCTCCAGGCCAATTTTGTTTTTCTCGCAACCAAAAGAGTGGGAAAAAAGGGTGACAGAGGGGAGAGGTTTGGGGTTGTGCAGAAAAAATTTAAAAACCACAAAAGGGGTACAGGTAGACTATTTATCTTACTTAGGGATCCTGGCTGGGGAAAATATTAAAATCTTTTTCCCCTCTACCGATAAACTGAACACATATAGTTGTTTCCCAAAAGTTAAAGGAAAGATTTGAACCTCGAAGAATACATATAGAGCGAGCTCGATTTTACAAACATCCCAGAGGCAAGGAGAGCCAATAGCCTTTTTATAAATGACTTATCGCATTGCAGAAAATTGCGGTTTTAAAGAACTAATAGAAGGTTTTTTTAAGATGGGATAGTAGTAGGTTGCTTGAGGAAAGTTAAGTGAGCAATACAAAGGACCAGTCTAACTCTTGAAAAGGGTGATTGACCGGGTAAAAACAAAAAGAGTCGAAAACCCCAAAAAACAGGCTTTGTGCGTAACGAAGACGTTTGGTCAGAATGTTGACGCTATTCGAAAATCAAAAAACCAAAATACAAGAAAAATCCAGACTTATTCGAAACCATCGGGTAACAGGACAAAAACCTATTCAGTGTGGAGATGTGGTTATAAACCAGCCTAAATACAAATCATGTCCACTAAAAAGATAGCGCGTGTAATAAATGTAAACGTAAGGGGCACGGGGAAAAAGTATGCAGATCAAAAAAACGTCAACGAAGTAAAGTAAAAAACTCTGAAATAGCTTATGCGGAGCAATAACTGCAAGAAAAAAAACAAAGCGTGGCATTTTAACTTCTTAAAAAGAAGCACAAAATTAGTTTAAAGATTGACAGGGGGGCGGATGTTACCGTTTTTCCCGGGAAGCTACGTTCAAAAGCAGGCCTTGCCAAAATGCCAAAATGGAACAAAGGGTCTTAATCTAATTTTACTTCAAAAAACTTTTTGGTCCGGCCATCACCCCAATAAAGGTGTTTGGAAAAATTACTGTTCCTTTAAAAGGGAAAAAAAAGTTCAGGATGAGGAATCTTTTTGCAAAAAAAGTAAAGAAGCGTTACTAGGAATCCCTCCAAAACAGCTTAAACTTTTAAACTTTGTTGATAGTAAAAAAAACTGGGAAAAGAATCAAGCCTATCCAATCCAAATGGGCTATCCAGAACAGAAATATCCTAAATTTTTTGGTCTGGGGAAAAATGGATATGAAATCAAAATACCCCTTAAAGATAAGCACACCATAGCAGTTACAGCCCCTGACGAATAGCCTACCGCTCAGGAACCAGTGAAGAAGGAACTGGAAAGAAGGGAAAAAGAAGGTGAAATAACTCAAATAGGGGACCTACTGAGGGTGCTCCCCCGTTGGTCGTATTTCCCAAAACCAGAAAAAAAGTCTTAGATTTGTGTTGATTTCACAGAGCTAAACAAGCATGTTCAAGAAAAAGACACCAATACCCTAGTCGAAAAACTATAGCCAACACCAAGAAAAAACTTTATATCGAATTTAGATCAAGTTGGGTTTACTGGAAAGTACCCTAGATAAAGAACAGCAAAACTAACCACCTTTATTACTCCGACAGGGCGATATTACTTTAATAGTTGCCCCCTTTTGGGAAAAAGCTCCGGGCCAGAGTATATCAAAGAAAATATCCCAAATCCTAAAGGACTAAAAGGAGAATTTAAACACAGGATGATATTGTTGAACTGGGAAAACACAAACGAACTGACGACGACTGGATAAAGGCTTAAAGATTAAGCGTGCAAAAAATTTCGTTGAACGAAAGCAAATGTCGTTCAATGTAAAGTCGTAAAATTCCTAGGGTAGTGATTGGTACAGATGGTGTAAAAACCCGACCAAAGAAAGGTTGAAGCTATCAAAAAAAAATAAAGAAACCAAGAATATCACCCAGTTACGAAGACTCCTAGGAAAGGTAAATTTTCTTTTGAATTTCTACCAAATGCAGTGAGGTAACGAAAAACCCCTTTGTGACCTTTGAGTAAAAACGTTGAATGGTCATGGGGGAAAAATCAGGAAAAGCTTTCAATGAAATTTTTGAAATGTTATCCTCCCTCCCAACCTTAGCTATATATAATCCTAATGAGAGACAAAGTTTTTCCCCGGTGCATCAATAGGATTAGGGGGCATGCTCGAACAACAACAAAAAAAGACTGACATGGCGTCCCGTTATGTTTGCATCACGCAGCTTAATCAAGTTTAACAAAAGTATGCGACCCTAGAAAAAGAAGCTCTCGGAGTAACCATGCTGTGAGAGTTTTTTAAAATTATCATTGGGTTAAAGGGGTTATGATAAATGATCATAAAACCTTTTTAGCCATTCTTGGAAACAAACCTGAGGAACTTTCACCAACTACAAAAAATGCGATTTCCCCAATAATTCTCCCATGAAATCAAACATACCCTGGAAAAGAGTTATGTGTTCCCGACACTCTCTCCAAAAATCAGGGGAAAATTGTGGCGAAGAACGTGACTTCTGCTTCAAAAATTCTTAAAAAACTTATTTGATCAAGTTATACTGCAATTCCAATGATTTTATCATCGAGGGAGAGTATAAACAGTGCAAAAGAAGACAATGTTCTAACACAAGTGACAATTTTTTTCAAAATGAGTGGCCCCATAATATTCGTAATAATCCTGGTATTTTTCTATTATAAATACGAAAACGAGTTAAACAGTAAATGAAGGGTAAAAATGAAAAGGGGACAGAGTGTTATTCCGTATAAAATGCCAAAAACGAAAATTTTAAAAAGTTTACAAAAGGGCATTGGGTATAACCAAATGTAGAAAAGAGCACACGATGCAGTGTGGTGGCCACTGTAAATAAAACTTGAAAGAAATCATTTCCAAATGAAAACATGCATTTTTAAAATCGTAATAACCGGTAGAACCATTAAAGCAATCAACTCTTCCCGATGGACCTGGATACAGTGCAACGACCCTATTCCACTAGAAGGTGTGAACTACTTTGTTATAGAAGATTTTTTAGTCGTTTTCCGAATTGTCAAGCTGACAAAATGTCATCACAAAACCTAATCGGAAAAAAAACAGTATTTTCAAGATTTGGAATACCAAAAAGGTACGAGCAGACAACGGTTTTTTTCAGTTGACGTCAAGAATTCAGGCAATTTGGTCAAATACGGGGTTTAATTAAAAACAAGCATCCTCATTATCCAAAAAGTAACGGGATGGCGAAAGTGGTGTGAAGGTATCAAGAAAATCTTAAAGAAAGGGAAAAACAAGAAATCCTAACAAAGCACTACTAGTATATCGATCAACAGCATCGAAAGTGGCTAAGTCCAGCCGAACTTCTAAAGGGACGTAAGCTTTTGGACAACGCTTTCCATGTTGGATTTAAAAATTACTCCAAAGGGGCCTGATTTTAAGCTGTTTAAAGAACAAGATCACAAAATGAAAGAAATCAGAAGAGAAACTACGATGATAGACATCGGGCTAAAGAACTTCCTCAAATTAATGATAATGATGAAGTTGGGATTGTAGATTTAAAAAGATATGGAAAAGTAGTTGGCCGAGCATCTCAACCAAGGTCATACTTCGTGGAATCGAATGGTCGAACATTAAGAAGAAATCGATACCACCTAATACCTACAGGAATCCAAGACATGTCCCTTCCTAACATTCCTCTTGATGTTGAGTTAACATAGGTTCCAAAGACAGTACCAGAGCCAGGATGTCGACAGGAGATTTCCCTGCCGATACCGAATCCAGATCCAGGGGCGAGCCCATCTACTGGTGAACGCGTACAAGATCAAGCGGAAAGTTCCAAGCCAATAGAAGCCCGGAAGAAAAGTATCCATCCTCCCGAGGTGTCCAGAGAAATCATCAGATCAAGATTTGGCCGTTTAGTAAAATCAAGAGATCGGTTAAATTTGTAAACTATGATTAATCATGTATAATACGTACATAATCTTACTTTTCTGATTTGTGTTAATTTCTCTTAAAGAAAGAAAGATGTATTGGATTTATTCATTGTATAATTAATCCTACAACAACAGCAACTACTAACATTTGTACTAGCCTTGTATCACTACAAAAGTTGCTGTGTGTACCAACCTTTAGATCTCTCTCTCTCAAAACATGGCCTCAGATGTATCTTTGTAATTCTAAATTGTCATTGTTTAATAACTAAATAAAACATCATAAATAGTACCTTGAGTGTTTACAAGTTTATTAAAAACAATACACATCCCAGAACACTTTTAGCTTCACCCAAATTTCTCAGGTCAAATGGATTTTTAATTTACTGACTAGATCATCTGCTACTTCCTTACTTTTACACATTACAAGAAAATCATCTACGTAAATAGCAATGATACACAGCGTTGACCCCTTACCACTAAAATAAACGCAGGGCTCTGTTGCAGACCCTTGAAACTAATCTTGGTCTTCATAACTTGTTTACAAAAATCATACCAGAACTTAGATGCCTGTTTCAGTCCATAAATGGCCTTGTGCAGAAGTCACACTTTACCTGGTACCTCTATAAACCCCTCTGGCTGCTCCATGTAAATAACTTCATTGAGATTTCCATTTAAGAAAGCAGCTGTTACATCTAAGTGAAAAATACTTAAATCTAATTCAACAGACAAAGCAATCAAAAGTTTTAAGGCAGGATTACTAACTACAGAAGAAAAAGTCTCGTGATAATTTACACCATACTGTTGTGTGTGGCCTTTAGCTCCAGCCCCTTGCCGGTATTTTTCAATTCTCCGGCACTTTCACCTTCTGCTTTAAAATACCCTTTACATTTTCTTTTTTTTTCCCCCCGGTAATTTACAAGTAAAATCCTTCTTTCCGTTTTAGGTTTTCATACTTTTCCTTCATTTGCATTTTTCCAACCCTACTCAAAATTTGGCAAAGGCCTCCTGCACTGTAAAAGGGGTCGCCTGATAGGGGAAAACATCCCTATTTCCTCATTTCAATTTTCACAACATTTGCTAAAAATCGGGAAAAACTTTAGGTCGTCCATCCCTAAACGGGTATCCCCTTCCTCGTCTTGGGGTTTTTCCTGTGTATTCCCTCACGGGAATCTCCTGACTTGGCCTGACTACCCTCACGGAACTTTCGTAACTTGAACTATTCCCCTCACTGGACTCCTACACTGTAAATATCATCATGGGGCCTATTTCCCGGGTGCCCCCCTCCTTTTGGGCCCAAAAATTTCCCCCCTAACATATTTTTTTGACAACTCCCCATTCCGCGGTTACTCCCCATTTTTGCAAATGTACCTAAAACCATGAAATGTGTTTGGCCTTCATTTTTTTCCTCCCCAGACGGGCCCCACCATTTTCCCCCTTTTGATTATCACATCCCAAACAAAGAAACACATTTTGGCTTTAGGATCTAGTTTCTTTATTGCTTCTTTTCTATATGGGCATGGTCCCCAACCAAAAACCCCCAATATTTTTAAAATTTGTCTTTTAAACTGTCCCATTTTTTTTGGATACGTTTCGATGGTTTTTAACCGGCACCATTCTTAAAAGAAATTTCAAATGCCGCTTGCAAACCTGAACCCCTAACGTTTAGAGACTGAGCCCCTAAGCATCTTTTAGCCCTCTCAACAATCGTACGATTTCTCCTTTCTGCTATTCCGTTCTGCTCCGGACAATCTGGAATGGTGGTTTGATGAACGATTTCCCATGCCCTTAGCTCATCTTCTAACAAGTGCCCCAAATATATTCTCCCCCGTTATCAGATCTCAAAACCTTAATTTTTGTTCCCACTTCATTCTCTACAGCAGCCTTGAAAACTTTGAAACATTCCAACACAACACTGCACTCTTTAGAGGTCAAGTAAAAATCCCAGGTCTTTCTAGTAAAGTCATCTACAAACAATAACATTTACAACTCTTGATTGAGTCCAGGAGGGTCCATAGGCCCACACAAATCTGTGTGTATCAAGCATAACTTTTCAGTGGCTTTATCTGCCTCTGGCCTAGTAGTGGAGTAAAGATTACTAACTATAGTGCAAAATGTGATACCAGCATAAAAATTTGCAATTA
This sequence comes from Sweltsa coloradensis, assembly GCA_024449915.1. Classification (NCBI taxonomy): domain Eukaryota; kingdom Metazoa; phylum Arthropoda; class Insecta; order Plecoptera; family Chloroperlidae; genus Sweltsa; species Sweltsa coloradensis. Next base: position 35,349 of record JAMZAV010004246.1, read on the forward strand.
TATAGATTTTGTAATGAGAAATTTGAAAATAACTGGCTCCCGGATGGGGTCTTATTATTTAACTATTAATTAATTAATTAATATTAATTGGTTAATTATGTGACACGAATTTCAAAGTGGCAATAAATTAGTCATGTTTGGTATTTATTAAGAGCATTTTTCACCTGTATAAAGAAAAAAAATACATTGAAAAAATATATGAAATATACATAAGTTATAGTTAAAGATGTTGATTTTTCTGATTTTTAGTTTTTGAACCAAAAGATCAACGTTAAAGTAAAATTTCTTCAAACCAATGATATCACAGTGTTCACAAAAGAGCTGGTAACTATAATTAATATATCATTTTTCAATTTTCAATAATAGTAATTACAATATATTTAACACAAATAACAATATGGCGTAAATATGTCTAACTATGGTACAAAATATGATACCAACTTTAAAAATTTAGCAATCTTAAAGCTTTTGTAACGAGAAATTCGAAAATAACTGGCTCCAAGCTAAGTGTTTAGTATTTAACTATTAATTGATTAATTAACATTAATTAGTTAATTAAGTCCTAAATTTTCAAAGTGAAGAAAAATTTGTAGTGTTTGGCATCAATTGAAAGCATTTTTTACCAACATTAAGAAAAAAAATACATTGAAAAAATATATTGAAATATATACATGTTATAGTTAAATATGTTTGATTTTGTGATTTTTAGTTTTTGACCCAAAAGATCAACTTTAAAGTAAAATTTCTTGTAACCAATGATAACACAGTGTTCACAAAAGAACTGATTACTATAATTACTGTATCATTTTTCAATTTTCTATAATAGTAATTACAATATATTTTACTCAAATTAACAAATTTTCTTTTATGAAAAGTTACAGAAACATGTTGTGTGACGTAGCGAAATGCATCATTTGACTTGTTTATATCAATCTTATAGATTTTGTAATAATTATTTCGAAAATCACTGGCTCCAGGCTGAGTTTTGAGTATTAAGCGTCTACATTCGCTATTATATAGTGGTATCTAGCACTATCATCACGGGGGGGATAGTTGCATGTGCCAAACGAATACTTCATTTCGCTTCACCCAGAGAAAAATAGCTCTGGTGCTTGTTGGTTGTTTGGTGCTTGTTGGTGACAAATACTTTCATTTGATTCCAAACATGACAAATTTATCTTCATTTTAATATTTTTGGACACAATTAAGTATTTAATTTAATTAATCAATTCATAGTTATATACTCAAAACTCAGTCTGGAGCCAGTGATTTTCGAAATTCTTATAAAAAAAATCTTTAAGATTGATATCAACAAGTCAAATGATGCATTTTGCTACGTCACACAACAATAACGTGTTTCTGTAACTTTTCAATTAAGAAAATTTGTTAATTTGTGTAAAATTTATTGTAATTACTATTTTGAAAATTGAACATTGATAAATTATTAATTATAGTTGCCAGCTCTTTTGTTAACACTAAGTTATCATTGGTTAGAAGAAATTTTACTTTAAAGTTGATCTTTTGGTTCTAAAAACTAAAAATCACAAAATCAACATATTTAACTATAACATAAATATATATTTCAAAATATATTTTTCACCGTATTTTTTTCTTAATGTTGGTGACAAATGCTTTCATAAGATACCAAAAATGAAAAAATTTACCTTCACTTTAATATTTTTGGGCACAATTAAGTAATTAATTTAATTAATCCATTCATCTTTAAATACTCAAAACTCTGCCTGGAGCCAGAGATTTTCGAAATTCTTATTACAAAATCTTTAAGGTTGATATAAACAGTCAAATGATGCATTTTGCTTCGTCACACAACATGTTTCTGTAACTTTTCATAAAATAAAATTTGTTAATTTGTGTAAACTATATTGTAATTACTATTATAGAAAATTGAAAAATGATACAGTAATTATAGTAACCAGTTCTTTTGTGAACACTGTGTTATCATTGGTTACAAGAAATTTTACTTTAAAGTTGATCTTTTGGTTCAAAAACTAAAAATCACAAAAACAACATATTTAACTATACATGTATATATTTCAATATATTTTTTCAATGTATTTTTTTTTCTTAATGTTGGTAAAAATTCTTTCAATTGATACCAAACACCACAAATTTTTCTTCACTTTGAAAATTTAGGACTTAATTAACACTCAGAATACTAAACACTCAGCTTGGAGCCAGTTATTTTCGAATTTCTCATTACAAAAGCTTTAAGATTGCTAAATTTTTAAGTTGGTATCATATTTTGTACCATAGTTAGACATATTTACGCCATATTGTTATTTGTGTTAAATATATTGTAATTACTATTATTGAAAATTGAAAAATGATACATTAATTATAGTTACCAGCTCTTTTGTGAACACTGTGATATCATTGGTTTGAAGAAATTTTACTTTAACGTTGATCTTTTGGTTCAAAAACTAAAAAATCAGCAAAATCAACATATTTAACTATAACTTATGTTTATTTCAATATATTTTTTCATTTTTTTTTTTTCTTTATACAGGTGAAAAATGCTCTTAATAAATACCAAACATGACTAATTTATTGCCATTTTGAAATTCGTGTCACATAATTAACCAATTAATATTAATTAAATTTAAATTTAAATTTAAAAGTTAAATAATAAGACCCCATCGTGGAGCCAGTTATTTTCAAATTTCTCAATACAAAATCTACATAATTGCAAATTTTTATGCTGGTATCACATTTTGCACTATAGTTGTGTTTCAGAAGACACCTTGATCGCACTATAGGCTTGAACGGTTCCCTGGCTAACTTTCCCTCCACGCATGGCACACATGGCTTGAACTTTTCACATTTAAAATCAACACCATCGACCAGCTGTTTCACCAACTGCATATTTTTATGCCCTAGGTGGCCTAGCCTGTTGTGCCACAATTCTTGTTCATTGATATGTACTGCAGTTAATAATCCAGCAATCCCACTGACCCCTTTTGAATTCTGACCTGAATTTGCTAAATCTAGGCAGTATAACCCATTTGTCTAGTTGCTGTTCCCTGCAATACCCCATCAATTTTAACACTATCTGACTTATACAACCTACAGCCATTTCCATCAAACACTACCGTTGTTCCGTTACTAGCAATTTTACTTACAGAGAGCAGATTTGTAGCCAAATCTGAAACATACCTTACGTTAGTTACGGTAACTTCCTCTCCTTGAGACAGTTTCAAAGGGACCTCCCCGACTCCCTCAACACGCATTTTAATGTTGTTAGCTGTGCTGATTGTTTCACTGTGGTTTTTAACCTCACTTTTTACCTCAGAAAAATATGCTACTTCTCTTGTCATGTGAGAGTTTGCACCAGAGTCTAAATACCACTTGCACTTTACAACACAAAGCAGTTATAACCATGCTGTTTTCTTAGAGTCTTTGGAATTAAGCTTGTCCTCTTGCTTCTCGGGACAGTTGTTCTTGATGTGACCGATTTTGTTGCACCTGAAGCACCGGGCCTTCTTGGGGTCGAAGGTGCTGACTTTCTTCTTCTGCCCCTTGAAGGAACCTCCCAAGTCCTTGCTGTACCCACCGTGATGTTTGGCTGCGAACACGACACCATTGTTTCTGGCCTCCGAATCTCTTCGATGACCCTCCGCCACCAGCTTCTGCTTGACGCTGTCAAACTTCAGGTCGGCGGACATCGTCTCAAGCGCCATCACGAACGGTTGATATTCTTGAGTTAGACCCCTCAGGATGAGGACTGTTAACCACTTGTCTTCAACTACATAATCTATGCTTGCTAACTTGGTTGATGCCGCTGTGAACCTCTGCACATAGTTCTCCACATTCTCGCAGTTCTCGAGTCTCAAGTCGAACAACTCGTTTAGTAGAGCTATTTGCCTGTTCACCCCTCTTGACTGGTCAACACTCTGCAGCTTTGTCCACATTTTGTTTGATGTTTCGCACGCCGCGACTTCCATTTTCGGCCCTTCCTCCAGAAGTAAGTATAACTTGGCTCTAGCTCTGTTTGCTAGCTTCTTTTTCACGTCGTTCGCGGTCGAGGCGATCTCCTCCTTGACAAAGTTCCACGTGTCGAGATCGGTTTGAGGTTTGAAAGTGGTTTCGAGAAGCTATTTATATTACATTTTTATTTTCACTTGTTAGCCATCATGACTTTGGTGGCTGTACCCACCAGGGGTGACCAAACATTTTTGTCCCAAAACTAAAACTATTTATTTAGAGCCAACTATACGCAAATGGTCTAGTTTTTCTTCATAATTTCATTTCAATTAATTATTTCGAATTTTAGAAATTAACTTTAGGGAGATATCATTACTATATCCGGAGATAGCACCCTATGCTGTTTTGGACAACATGAAAATTTTTCGTTCCTATATGGGCATGTGACTATTCAAATGAAAGGTCTTGAGGAGTAGATTAAAAATATGTAATTTTATGCATATGTTAATCATGCATTTTGGGTCAAATTTGTCAAAAAACACTCTAAAAACCTCGCTGTGGGAAGCCGCATGCCGTAATCTTACAATATGGTCACACCGTTTGATGTTTTGTTTATATTTAGTTTGAATAAATATTATTAGCATAGTTTTTATGTATTTCGATCAATAACTATGTATTTGTTTTATTTAAATTGTTTAAAAGTTCCGAAAATTTTGTATTATGTATGCAACTACAGAATAAATTGCATGTATACGACTTTTTTTTCGTTGAAATATTCTATATAAGTGTTCTGTATAATAAGACAAATTATAATTAATTAACTGAATCATTTAGTCTTAAAGAGGCAATCGGTATTGAAGCAAAGATAAACATATTAAGCTGGCTACCAATATAGGTACAATTTGCCTGTACAAATCCGTGCAATACAAATTATAATTTACAAAAATCTACAAAAGTTAATAGTTTCTATTACTTTTGATTATGTTATTAGTGAGATGCATATTTTTTATCATCAATAAATTTCAATTAATTGACGTATAATACATTTAACTCAAAGGACCAGTATATTATATACTACTTGGCATTATTTTGTTGTGTTATTCGTAGCAACATTATAAAATTCTCCAGCTCATAAGCAGGTTATTATATACAAAATCTTTTACTGACAACATTTTAGTAACCGCGCTGTCCAAATAAATGATGTTATTATATTATTATTTACCATATTTTCTTGCTTAATGTTAATTGGCCATAAAAACATTAGTGGTCCGTTTTGTGTCGAATTATCATTTAACTCGGGTACAAGATTAACGCCCACTACGACCCTGCATCAGAACTGATAATAATCACCTCAAAAAAGGAATAAGATGTGGGTTTTATTTATTTATTTAACGTCTCCTATTCAGTTAAAAAACTGATTTACAATTATTGTGCGTGTGTGCTTTACGCACATTAAGCAGATATCTAAGTAGAAATAGTAAGGCGAGCGACAGTAGACACATATTGCTTCTATTGATAGTTAGCTTCGTTCATCATTCAAATTATCAAATTGTGCACATTTATATAATTTATCTATATATTTTTGTATAAATGACAGATTTTATTTTTGTCGTGTAGGTCTTACATGTTTTTTATTTCGTTAAATATAGTTTCCCCCTTTGTCTTCTATTATGGACACACCTAGTAGGGTTTCTCAACAAAACCCATTTAGGGTTATTCGGTAACAAGTCGACATCACAGAATACCATGCAATAAGCCATTATACAAATATTTGTACCATTACATTGTTATTAAAAGTGTGGCATTAATGCTACCTACCACTACAAGACTTGTGAACGACAAGTTGAATAAAGATAGGGTTGCATCTTTGTTGATCCCCTAGTATAATTTAAACATTATACAATATTTTAATGTCTAGTGACATGATTTACATAATTTCTCATGTTCTTTAATCTATACTCAATGCTAATATGCAGCATTTTAAACTATTTTAAAAATAAAAATAAATCCCATGATTTATAAACAAATACAATCAACTTGAAAACCCATCGTGGGTATACCCACCAACATATTGAAAGTAGACAAGCCACATCTAAAGCACAGCAGCTATAGTGATTATTATACATTTGTTCTTGCCACACCAACCAAAGTGGATTAATTCAGTCATAAATGGCATTCAATTTAATGCTGCTAGATTTAAAATATAGATTTGTCATCATTTGTAAAACCCTACAAAGTATAATAATTAATTTAATTAGACCACAAGTCGATAGGGTACAACGCAAAATGTCAATGTTTGGTTCATTTACAAGCAAAATTAGTAATTTATTATTGTTTACGGCTTACGCGGTGAAATTAATTTACTTCTGGTGGGTATACCCACCAACGTTATGGAAGCTTACAAGCTGAAATATAAACTCAATGTATAAAAGTATCTAAAATTACCTTCAGACCTTCCGCCCTGCGTACGGGGAGTTTTACGAAGACAACTTACGATCGAAATTTAATATTTTTCATTTTTACAGTGGGTACTTTGGTCGCCCCTGATGGTTACACCCACTAAAACCATGACGAATAACAAGTGGAAATCAAAAGTCAATACACCGAAGTACCTAAAACCACCCTCAGACCTTCTGGTCCAGTTGTGGGGAAGGTTTAGGAAATTTCATTTTTGATATAAATCGACAGATATGTATTTTTACGGTGGAAACTTCAGTCATCCCTGGTGGGTACACCCATCTAAACCATTTAATCTTACAAGCATTAACTTACACTTATATATAAAAGTACCTAAAACCACCCTCATACTTTCCGCCCTGCGTAGGGGGAGGTTTACAAAGACCCCTTTGCAACCGAAATGTATTATTTTTCATTTTTACAGTAAGTATTCTGGTCACCCCTGGTGGGTACACCCACCAAAACCGTGACAAATAACAAGCAGAAATCAAAAGTCGATATATAGAAGTACCTTAAACTACCCTTAGACCTTCGGCCTAGGTGTGTGGCAGGTTTAGGACAGTCCATTTACGATAGAAATTGAAAATTCTTTATTTTTTCGATAGGTACTTTGGTCATCCTTAGTGGGTACACCCACCCAAACCATGATGTCTTACAAACTAAACTCAAATTTAATATGTTTTAGTGCGTCAAACCACCCTTAGACCTTCCGCTCTGCGTAGGGGGAGGTTTGGGAAGGCCCCATTACCACCGAAAATTATTATTTTTTATTTTTACAGTGGGTACTTTGGTCACCCCTGGTGGGTACACCCACCAAAACCGTGATGGCTTACAAAAAAAAATCAAAAGTCAATATATAGAAGTACCTAAAACCTCCCTTAGACCTTCCGCCCTGCGTAGGGGGTGGTTTGTGAAGGCCCCATTACCACCGAAAATTATTATTTTCTAATTTTTACAGTGGGTATTTTGGTCACCCCTGGTGGGTACACCCACCAAAACCGCAATAGATTACAAGCGGAAATCGAAAGTCAATATATGAAAGTACCTAAAACCACCCTTAGACCTTCCGCCCTGCATAGGGGGAGGTTTGTAAGTGCCCCATTACCACCGAAAATGATTATTTTTTATTTTTACAGTGGGTACTTTGGTCACCCCTGGTGGGTACACCCACCAAAACCGTGATGGCTAACAAGCGGAAATCGAAAGTCAATATATAAAAGTACCTAAAACCACCCTCAGACCTTCCGCCCCCGGGGGGGGGAGGTATACCTACAGTTGGCTCAAAGTCTACTAGCTGAGGCGTGACAGCATGTCTATTTTTAGAATTTGTGTGCCTGGTCCCAAAGATGTCTGAAATTTATCTATCTATCCTGTAATTACGCCATAAATTGATAATATGACGAAATAGTTCTTTGTCTTTTAAAACTGCAGTGTCATTTTGCATACACCATTATCAGAACTGTAGTTGGTCGACAATGCACTCTATCGGTGGTTGGTGAAACTAATAGGCTACGCTAGATCGCAGCACTTGTTGTATATTGGTTGAAATGTCAATGGTCCATGCAATGGTCAATACTCGTCGATAACTGTTCGGTCGATAATTTATTTTCTGGGCGTGCGCTAGAATGCAGCACTGTTTGGTTTGCAAGTTGAATGAAATACGCGTAAATATTTGAATTGGTATTTTGATACGTAATTGTTCGCAGTACTATTTTAACACTAAAAGTATGCACTGTTGTAGTTGTTGTTGTTTTAATATTGATTGATTGACTAAACCTTGAAGAGTTTAATAAATGTTTTCTTATAAATTTGTTTATTTTATTATTGAAAGTAGGCCTAAAAATTGGTTATGTCACAATATATATAGACTACGCCATTCATCCGATCTCCATGAAACTTGGCACCTATTTGTATTTTTTCACGGGGAAGGTTTCTATGCTGTCCTCCACGTGGTGATCGGTGCCTGCAAGGAGGATATATTCGTTTTTCATCCGATCTCCATGAAACTTGGCACATATATGTACTTTTTCACTGGGAAGGTTTCAATGCTATTCATTTTGTTGTAACTCTCCTCCTCGTGGTGATCGGTGCCTGCACAGAGGACTCACCAATAAATTGACTTCGACACCGTTGGACCATGAAAGTTGACACATATACGTATTTTTTAAAGAATACATTCGTTTTTCATCCGATCTCCATGAAACTTGGCACATATATGTATTTTTTACGGGGAAGGTTTCTATGCTATCACTTTTGTTGTAACTCCTCCACGTGGTGATCGGTGCCTGCAAAGAGGACTCACCAATGATATGAATTGACTTCGACACCGTTGGACATATCACCATGAAAGTTGACACATATACGTATTTTTTAAAGGATACATTCGTTTTTTATCCGATCTCCATGAAACCTGGCACATATATGTATTTTTTACGGGGAAGGTTTGTATGCTATCCATTTTGTTCTAACTCCTCCACGAGGTAATCGGTGCCTGCAAAGAGGATACATTCGTTTTTTCATCCGATCTCCATGAAACTTGGCACGTATATGTATTTTTTCACGGGGAAGGTTTCTATGCTATCACTTTTGTTGTAACTCCTCCACGTGGTGATCGGTGCCTGCAAAGAGGACTCACCAATGAATTGACTTCGACACCGTTGGACATATCGCCATGAAAGTTGACACATATACGTATTTTGTTATGGAGAAGTACACTCCCGCGAATGGTTCTAACATAACACACAATAACAACAACAACAACAACAACAACAACAACAACAACAACAGCAACACAACAACAACACAACAACAACACAACAACAACACAACACCACAACAACAACAACAACAACAACACAACAACGTCGCAGCAATGCGCGACGGGTCAACTAGTTGTTAATATTTTTTTTTGTTTCACATTTAAATTGGGGATTTCAAATATGTTTTAAGAGTTGCATGTATAATTTTGTGTATTGTTTATTTTAATGTCTATAAGTATTATGTTTTCTATCCATAAGCTATGCAAGGATTTACACTTGTGGTTTATTTGTACTCTGTTGTAATATGCATTATAATAATAAATAAATAAAATTTAAAAAAAAAACACCGTGCCTGTAAGATACTCAAGATACCCCGGAAACAAGAAATTACATTTTTTTAAATTTTAAAACTACATTTTCGGTTGTTTTAATGAATAAATTACCAAACAATGTTTTTAAACTTAAAAACACTTTATGAAACATTTGATTTCGTCTGTAGGTAGTTACTTTTGACATATTCCGGGTTTCTCTAGAATCAATTAATTCTCGACGTACCCGGCACCTCCACCAAATGTGTATTTATACGTGTTATTCTATCGGACGTTCTGGATATACATGCATTCAGGTTAGTCCCGTTCACCCTGTTCATTTTATTATCATTCATCATGTCAAATAAAAACGACGAATATCTCGCTGGACTATAGTTGTGAGTCACGTGACCTTTTGTGTCTGCAGACGCTGATCCATGTGATGGGTCGGTTCGACGGAAAGCTCCAAAAGACGTTCGTGGCTGAGACTTTCTTTTTCCTTCACGTGATAAACCAGTACGAGGAGGCGAACCACGTGGTACTTGACATCTGCTGCTACAAGGACCCCGCCATGCTAGATTGCATGTATATAGACTCGCTCAAGGTCAGTGCATGACAAGTGATAAAACAATAACATAATCCAACTGAGTGTACTACACTAATTCAGTACTAAAATCAATCAGCTAAAAAACGGCGAAGAAGAAAGAAAGCGTACGCCTTTACGACTTGAATTAATGATGAATTACCTCGTTGTTCGATTCCAGTAATTTAGTTAAGGTTTTGTTGCATACATTAAATGAACATTTCAGCATGTCTCTTTCTCTATTTCCACCTCTCTTACCTACTGTACCCTCACTACGGGCTGCAATGTTTCAGGGGCTCTCTCTGCGCTTTGTCATGCCGTTCAGCAAACACTATTCCTTTGTAATCCCATGTCTCAACGTGATAGTTTTATTAAATGAAACTTTATATTACTTACAGACGATGCAAACCAACTCCAACTCGAACAGGATGTTTCGTCACGCGTCTCATTACTCGTATGTCCTCATACTCTTCGTCATTCATACCACAAGCAGCGTGTTAGAACTATGTATAGTATTAAATGTATCCAACCTCTACCACGCCAGTCCTCCTTTGCTTCGTAGTATTGCACACAATTAATGTATGTTGCATGTCTCTGTTACTCCCAGTCAATGCAGACCAACCCCGACTACGCGCGGATGTTTCGTGGTCGCCCCCTGCGCTTCGTCATGCCTATGGACCCGCCCAAGGTCACCCAGCCGGACGCGAACCTCGTAACACTCCCCGGCGCCGCAGCCACGGCCTTCAAGCTGTGCAACAACAAGATAATCGTCAAGCCGGAGCTACTGTGCGACTTGGGGTGCGAGACGCCGCGGATCAACTACGAGAAGAACTTGGGGAGGAAGTACAGATACTTCTACGCGATCTCTTCTGACGTGGACCTGGACAACCCTGGCACGGTGAGCTCGGCAATGGATGAGGGAAAGAAAATACAATTCGAAGTTTGTATTTCATTAATTAGCAATGGATTCGGTATTCAAGTAATCCGAATACCCGCATTTATTGTGAATGTTCCAATTTGTAACGAGAGATAAAGTGCGATAAGAGAAACTATAGGTGACAACTTGACTGACAAGTATAACAAACAATTCGGTTATTTACACTGTCAACCCTAGGTTTGTTCGTTTGTCCTGAGATCACTACTCCAGGAGTAAGGTATTCACAAAACACCGTTTTTAGGGCGCGAATGCGGCCTTATAGGTTTGCACCAAGTTTATAGATGTATGTATGTATGTATCCGTGTACGTTTAGAGCGCGTCAAGACCTATGCATTTATTTTAGGTAGAAGATATTAACCAATGTAAACGAAACTTTACAGGCATGATTCCAAAAGAATACTGCAACACTCTTTAAAATGTCATACTTTTGTGAGGGGCGTAAGTGTTCCTAAATGTAAGTTTAGTCAGCCGTAAAATTTTGACATTTTATACATTGCGATAGTTTTTCATCAAAAGTCCATTCTCAATTTTGTGTTATCACAACGAAACTCAAATACGACTTCCCTCTATTGTTTGTCAATAGAAAACGTTCAAATCAATTTTTCTGGCGTTATTAGTTGCGAATCCACGTGTGACAGAAAATATTCAGATTACGGAATCAAAATATCTGTGTATACAATTTTGCCAAACTTTACGATGATATTGTGACGCGTGGTTTTTTCTTTGTGAAGTGCTACTCTCGGCAGGTGCTGTCACTACCTCCTGCACCTGGGTTGGGGCGCTCGTCTGGCTGCGAGAGGTGTACACCACCTACAAAGTAACACCTCCGCGTCCCGGGACCTTGGACTCTTTACTAGTCCACCTAACCTGCACAAAATAGGATTGGAGGCCGACTCACAACTTCTAGTAATGTATTCGACAAAACTATCATTCAATAGGTTTATTAAATAACAACAATAAAGAGAAGAATCAAACAGAAATTAATAAACAATCATAACCAAGGGCTGTCTATAGAGAGGTATACAAATGCTACTTAGATTGGCCTACTGAGACGCGAATCCAGGTGTGGTATTCCCACTCATACAGCCTGAGTTAATCGAAGACTGTGAGTGTGCTTTTAAACAGCTTGGCTTACGAGTTTCTCCGTGGTGGATGGCAGGGTTGCTGGATTCCTTGAAGATGGTTCCCGCACCCTCGACTGGGGTGTGCTCCCTACCTCGTCTCGGAACGTACTGTCTAGAGGTGCGCTCTGCGCCTCGTCTTCCCACGTACTGCCTGTGTCCAGTCCGCCACTAGGCCACAGCTGATCGTACGTCATCAACAAGTTCGCTGGCCTACAGAATGACACATCTCTCGATGCACCCGGCAATCACCAACGAGTTGCTATCGTCTGCCATACGTCACCGTGCTATACTACACAGTCATGACCTGCCATATGTCACAATATTGCAAAATTATTCCAAAATGCAGGGTGGATGCGATTAATCAAGTCCAAACAGTTTATTTATTGTATACCTTGCAAATATGTATTCTACATGGTGGCAAGTAGGCTATTCAACATTTTTATCTTAACTCAACAATTTTCTTTTAAAATTAACAAATAATTACAGTATCAACACGTTAAACATCATAAATGGTATTCTATGTATACCTCTTCCAAACATCCTTAACATAATTTTTTTTTTTTACAATTTATTACAATATCAAAATTAACAAACAATGACCTAGGCCTAACAAATATTATTCTTTATCTACTTCCTCCAAACATTTTCTGAAACTTTTCACTTTGGATTCCTCAACAGCTGCAGCTGGCAATTTATTCCATTCCACAATTGTTCTGTTGAAAAATGACCACCTCCCAACATCCTTCTTTGACCCATTACATTCTAACTTCCAGTTATGGTCTTTCCTCCCTTTGTAAAATCCTTTTACAATTTTTCCACTAATCTCATTCCATCCCTCCATTCCTTTCGTAGCACGAAATAAGTTACACAGTCTGTTTCTCCTTCTTCTCATCTTCAGAGAATCCCATCCTAAATCTTCTATCATTTTAGTAACACTATCATAAGTTCTTATCCTCTTTCCCTTAGAATCAGTTATCCATGTCCACCTATTTACTTTTCCAGTTACTCTCCTTGCTGCTAATCGCTGAACCTTGTCTAATGCTTTTATATGTTTATCCTTATAAGGGTCCCATATCGCACTTCCATATTCCAAAATTGGTCTTATTAGAGATTTATATGCTTTAGCTTTTATTTCTACGTGAACTCCTTTTAGCTGCCTCATTACAAAATTTAGAGAATTTATTGATTTTTTACTTATATGTTCAACATGTTGTCCCCAATCTAAATTGTTATCTAAGAACATTCCCAAGTATTTGTACTTGATGACAATATCTAGTGTTTTCCCTTACTAAAATTTTTGTAAACCAATCGATAACCAACTGATAACTTCCTGTAAACCATGATAACCAATCGATAACCATTTGATAACCACTAGTAACCAGCTGAAAGTCCTGAAAATGCATTTAAACTAAATGTAAACCTATTGATAACCAATTGATAACCATTTGATAACGTATTGCAAACCAATTGACAACCGTGGTTGTTATAAACCTTCTAATAACCAATTGACAACCAACTGTAAACCTCAAGTAACAACCAACTGATGGTTTATATTTGGTTATTAAAAACCTTTAAATAGCCATATGACAACCACGCCACTGCAACACCCTGCTTCAAATGGACTTGATTATAGATTTCTAGGAAAACGCTTAAGTCCCGCCGCGTTGATGGATGAACTTTTTTGTAAGTTTTTAGTTTGCGTAGGACCACTTTTCCTTTGCAAGTGCTTTTTGAATGCATTGTAGTTGATTGTTGTCAAGTTTCTGTTGTTACTTGTTAATTGTTATTATAAACCTAAAAAAACTCATATATTAAAACCTTTATTTCTATGGATTCTGGCTAACTTTTTCAACTTTTTCTTACAAAAGGTACTACATCACCATAACCTTATTGTCCATGTGAAATATGAACGTTGTAGCCCTACCCGTTTGGTCAGAATCGACCCAAATGTCACGAAAATATCGCAATAAAAATCGAAAAAAATCGTTAAAGTACGATATTCATGAGAAATATTTCTTCAATTGTACCCAAAAACGTGGCAAGTCTAAGTTCAGAGAAAACGAAGGTCCCCTCCAATTTTCATCAAGATCGCATATGCCGTTTGCCCGGAATCGTGCGAACAAACAGACAGAAAAACAAACCAAAAAAAAACACCCGAGCTAAATTGTTTGGGGGGGTCAGTGAAATTGAAGTCTTCGCTTCGCTCATCCAATTATCTGTACTACGCCTTGTAAGAAAAGTCATTATTATCTAATTGTAAAACTGCCATACATCACCATGTTTTCTTCATCCTTTGATCGAATCTTAATGTTCTTATCTAAGTTCATATGAGCCCAGTTTCTAATAAGAATTTTATGTTTTAGATCTAGCCTTTTAGTGTTATTTTGATTGCAGAACGCCTAACAGTGTGAATGAGCCTCATCAGGTTCGCTTTCTACAACCAATTTATAGGTAGAACTTAGAATGGACATGTCTAATTTTGTATTTTGATAATAATAAACTAGGAAAACGCTTTAGTCCCGCCGCGTTGATGGATGAGCTTTTTAGTAAGTTTTTTGTTTGCGTAGGACCACTTTTCCTTTGCAAGTGCTTTTTGAATGCAATGTAGGTGATTGTTGGGAAAGTTTCTATTGTTATTTGTTACTTGTTAATTGTTATTATAAACCTAAAAAAACTCATATTAAAACCTTTATTTCTATGGATTCTGGCTACCTTTTATACTTTTTTCTTTCAAAAGGTACTACATCACCATAACCTCAATGTACATGTGAAATCTGAACGTTGTAGCCTCACCCGTTTGGTCAGAATCGGCCCAAATGCAATGAAAATATCGCACTAAAAATTAAAAAACTTATATTAAAACCTTTATTTTCTATTGATTCTGGCTACCTTTTTCAACTCTTTCTTTCTATGGATTCTGGCTAACTTTTCAATTTTTTCTTTCAAAAGGTACTACATCACCATAACCATAATGTCCATGTGAAATATGAACGTTGTAGCCCTACCCGTTTGGTCAGAATCGGACCAAATGTCACGAAAATATTGCACTAAAAATCGAAAAAAAATCGTAAAAGTACGATATTCATGAGAAATATTTCTTCGATTGCACCCAAAAACGTGGCACGTCTAAGTTCAGAGATTTCGAAGGTCCCCTTCAATTTTCATCTAGATCGCATATGCCGTTTGCCCGGAATCGTGCGAACAAACAGACAGAAAAACAAAAACAAAAAAAAACACCAGAGATATTTTTTGGGGGGTCAGTGAAATTGAAATCTTCGCTTCGCTCGCTACGTTCATCCAATAAATAATAATAATTATAATAATAATAATAACAACTTAAATGGCAACTATGGTTTTAATTGATTTACAACTATATGTATTTGATTGATAAGTTAAATCTAAATCATTAATATAGGTACATCCAAAAGTATAAAAAAAATTTTGAAGTGCCCTTTTTTTCTTAATTCGGAGCGAACTGTGTACTATGAATATTATACATAGTTATTGTATACATAAAACCGGTTATTATATTGATGACTGTATGATATACATGTAGAAAATGATCAGTCAGGCGCAAAGATATGAACACATGATGTGAGGGATAATCGGAAGAATTATCATTTCGAAGATTCCAGATATTGTTAAATCATTATGTTGGGAACGAAATTAAAAATAAAATTACAATATTGAGTAGTAAAGACGTTGCATTCTGCAATACACGATACAAGCGCGCGGCCCAACCTTATAAGCAAGCCTGCGCGCTGTTACTGGCACAGGTTCCGTGGCCAGTTGGAGAGAGCGTCGAGCTATGGAGGAAGGGATCCCGGGATCGAGTCCGACAGTCACCAATAAAATTTAATTGTCTAATTCTTCTTCCATCCAGTGCGTATTTATTCCTTGGTATGTACATGTATGAATTGAAGTCCTAACGTCATTGAAAGTATTTATTTTTAGAATATTTGATTCCGTAATCTGATTTGATTTTGGTTATTTGAGCGACTACTAGATCGCGCTGGTGTTCCTTACCTCTGATAACCATGGTTATGTATTGGTTGTTATTTGGTTTACAATTCGTTTATAAATGGTTATCGTTTGGTTGTTAGTTGGTTATCACATGTCTTCCAAATCAACAAAAGAAGAGGTTTACAAATGGTTATCTATGATAACCATTTGATAACTTTTTGAAACAAATGTTATCAGTTTGTTTACAAATGGTTATTGAAAGGTTATGTCTTCTGGGTTGCTATTTGGTTATTAGTTGGTTATCGATCGGTTTACAAAAATTTTAGTTAGGGTTACCACACAACTTATAATTTATTTCCGCTTTTTTCTTAGCTCTATTAAATGAAATAACCTTACATTTACTCACATTCAAACCCAATTTATTTATATCTACCCACTTTTCAATTACTGTCAAGTCTTCTTTAATTATGTTAACATCTTTTCCCTGTACAACACTCCCATCATCCGCAAAAAGTCTAACCTTTGATTTAATTCCTATCTGTATATCATCTATAAAAATAATAAACAAATTTGGTCCTAGCACACTGCCTTGAGGTACTCCGGAAGTAACGTCAATCTCTTCTGAAATTCCATTCCCTACTCTTACTCTTTGAGTTCTATTACCAAAAGTCCCAACCCATTTCACAATTTTTTTATTTCTTATTTTGTTGCCGAATTTCTCATTAAAATCTTATGTGTTACTTTGTCAAATGCTTTTTGAAAGTCAATAAATATTGCATCAACCTACCATTATTATCAAGCCCTATCAGCTATGTCCTGAGTGAACTGTTACCTGAGTTCGCAAGAATAACCCTTACGAAAACCCATGCTGTGTACTTGCTATTCCTCCTTCATCTTCAATAATATTTTTAAATTTTAATATCTATTATCCTCTCCATGATTTTACAAACTGAAGACGTGAGACGGACAGGTCTATAATTATCTATTCGGGCCCTTTCCTCCACCTTTATAAATTGGAATAACAATAGCTTTCTTCCACTGCTCTGGAAGTTTTCCCATGTCTATAGATTTTTGAAATAACTTCTTGAAGTATGGCACTATCCCCCTTTTCAGCTTTTTTATAAACACATTATTTATTCCATCAGGCCCTGGAGATTTGTTATTTTTAAGTTTTCTAATTATGCTCATGATGTCATTATCATTTATTATCACCTCACTATCATCCCAATCGTTATTAATTGTACTTTCATATCCCCAAATACCTTCAGTGTGGAAAACTTTGCCATAGTATTGATTAAGAGCTTCTGCCTTCTCACTGTCCGTTACGTATTCATTTTTATTTTGATCAACTAATGTGGGCAAATCTACCTGTCTCTTTTGGCTATTAACATATTTCTACATTACTATTCCAACTTTCTTGGCGGTTTTGTTCATTAAACATGCTCTCCATATATTTGTTCTTTGCATCCAACTTCAATTTGTCTAATTGCTTCCTTAGTTCCATTAAACTATTATGTTTTAACAGCCTAGAATTTCTCAGTTTATTATGTAGTTTTCTTATTTTTACTTTTAATCTCTTAACTTCTTTAGTGTAAAAAATCGGATCATTATTAACTTTTATAACTTTCTTTGGTACTAGCTTTTCTCTCACTTCTTGGCAAACTTTAACGAATTGATTCCACATATTATCTAAATCATGATAATCATCTTTATTACAATTATCAAACCTTTCTTCAAATTCCTTTTTTACTGCTTTTTTATCAGCTTTATAATAACTCCATTTAACTTCTGTCTCCAATCTACAACTTTTACCAGACTCCAATCTGATTTCTACAATAGGCACCTTGTGATCGCTAATTCCATCAACTATTTCTGTCCTTATCCACATAGTATCAGGCCGAATCAATACAACATCTAAAACATTATCTATACCACCTTTTCTTAATCGAGTACCACTTTCAACTGTCTGAGCAAATCCTTCTTCCATTATATCTGATATTAATTCTTGTTTCTTTCCACTGTTTGAAGTACCAACTTCCCATTTTACTTGAGGCAAATTTAGATCTCCAGCTATAATACAATTTTGATACATATTTACCTGTTTTAACTCTTTCCTTTAGCTTCTCTACACATTCCAGCCCTCCATTTGGTGGCCGATAAATAGCAATAAGATTAACAATAGTGCAATCTAATCGCAATCTCATGCCCATCATTTCGTGTTGTTCATCTATCCATTTAACAATTCCTTCCACTCCATTCTTGAGTCCAATCATTATCCCTCCCCCATGTATATTTCTATCTCTTCTATGCAGAATGTAACTATCAATTGACAGCTCGCTGTTGAGGAATCCCTCATCCAACCAAGTTTCAGTAACCACTACTACTGAAGGTTGATAAACCTCCAGTAAACTCTTAAAACTTTCAACTTTGTTGCAAATACTGCGGCAATTGACAACCATTATGTAATAACTATTACAATCTTTAGTCATTCTAGTCCTAGGTATATGATTTTCTGTCTCTTGTTTCATAATTTTCTTTCAATAACCCCTTGTATATCTGGGCTATCTGTCTCTGTATTTAGTTTTTTTGAGTTAATTCCATCTTTGTTTTTCCAATCCCATCCCTAGCCTCTCAAATAGTACTGCAATTATTTCGGAACCTTTCTTATTAAGATGCAGTCCATCTTGGGCCGAACAATCATCGCGTATCCCCCATTAGGATCAAAAAACTGGCCACCTAGTTCATGGGCTATCCACTCATATTATCATTGAAACTATCTATAACAGTATTCGGAACATCACTTCTATATATTATTCCGGAGAGAATCCAATTGGCCGTTTGAAATATTTGTTTTGTCCCTACTGCGACATTCCACATATCACTTACCATATAATCATGTTTCATCCAACCTTTAACATTATTCGTACCTACGTGTACAATAACCGTATCTTCGTCTTCACATTTCAAGCTGGTTTCCATAACTCGCCGTAGTTGGTCCGCCCTGATACCTGGGAAGCAATCCACCTTGTGACCGCTACTCTTAAGAATGTGTCCTGCATTGACTAGGGAGTCTCCAATGACTCGTATCTTCTTCTATTGAGGCTGCTTATGTCTACTACCTCCGATATTGAATCTGCCTTCAAAATTTTTTATTCAAAGTGAAGCTATTTAATTCACTTGATTCCGTCTGTTGTTCTGTTTCTTGTACACTGACACTTCAATGTTAGTGTTCGAGAAGACGTTCTCCAACAAACTCCTAACCTGATTCCATTTCAGTCCATCAAGTCCACATCCTATCTTTGGCATACCAAGTTTAGTGGATCCGTGTTGCAAGCAGTGTTTCTTCATTGATGTTACGCATTTGTAAAGGTCAATGAGTTTTGGTTTATCTCTTTGTGTTCTCCTTTTTGAAACAAGACTATAAATATACCTTGCTTCTTCCTCAAGTACTGCTACTTGTCCCACTACTTTTTCCTGAGCTCTCAGTTCATCAACCCTTCCAAACGCATGTTTAAATTGGACTCCAATTCCATTACTCATTGTGAAGTCTTCTCCTATACAATAGGCCAACGATACATTAGGACTAGCAGTAAAAAGATCTCCAATAATCATTTTGATATTTTTCGAATTTTTTGTAGTTTTATTGTCCCCAGTGTAACTCTTCATCTTTTCATGACAGTCACTTATTGGTTGTTTCGAATCAAAGGACTGTTGTTCTTCCTCCACATCTCGCACATAATTCAACTCATCCCCTGGCTCTAATTCTTCCTGTTGTTCAGTCTGACCTACACTAATTGCAAATGCTGCATTGCCTTTAGTAAGTAACACGTCTCCTTCCGTCATTTCCACCGATTTACCACATCCAATCTTCTTAGTCATTTTCTTCTTGTCTGTTTTATGTTCATATGGCAGTCCTTTTTGAACATCCTACCTGGTAGGCCTTCAGATATAATGTCTGTATTATCTGTATGCTAACAGTATCGGCATTTTCAAGCGATCTGGTTCTAAACACTATCCAAATGTGTACCATCTTTTGAGTATTCTTGGTTGTTCGCAATGTATATCCCAACTTGAATCATTTCTTCAGCCTGTTGAATTTCCTGTCATCTCTTGATCTTTTTCAGCCAAAACTTGCATCATTTCTCAAATTTCTTTCTAGTTGAAATTATTTATTTCTCGTAATGATTTATCTCCCTCTGCATTTTCTTGGTACTCCATTCTATCTCCTTTTTTCGATTTCTTCCTAGTCTCTCAGCTTGATCAAACTTTGCTGTAGTGCTAAGTCTGAGGACCATCCATGCTAAATCCCATGACACACTTTCAACTTTTTTTAACCGCATAGTTAAATCTTCTAATCGTTTTTTGTATCTTCTTTTCACACCATGTTTCTGTTTCTTATTTCTAATCTTATGATTCTCAATTTCTTTCCGTCGTTGATTTTCAAACTCGTTGCACCTCCTACTAATAATGCTTTTCCAATACATTTCTTCTTATTTTTTCGTAACTGGTCATTATCCACTTTCTTTAAGTTACTTTTTATTGGTATTTCACTTTATTACAAGAAGAACGCGTATTTACTCCCATTTTCAATTAAATCCAGGTCGTCAGTTCAGGCTACTTTCGCAAAAATATTTCATTTAATTTGAACCCCCAACGCGAATTCCTATATATATAATATCCTTTTTTTATCAGTCCCCCAGGATGCAGTGATATAAAATTTAGTTTCCTTGTCAATAGGAATACTGATAACCAAGTATTATCGATGCAACCATATTGTTAAAACGATAAAACAAAAAACATCTCCAAATGTCCAATCTTACAACACAAGATGCATTGAAATGTCATCAATAAACGACTGTTTTCAAATTTTAAGCCCTTTTACCTATTCTTTTCAAAAAAAAATTAGAAAATTTCCTTTTCTCAAATAATGTAGAAAAGGCTTTAACTTTCCAAACCTTCTTTTGGAAACATCCAGGGGGGGGGGAAACCCGGGAAATAATTGCCGGTGCAAAACCTGGCTTGGACACTCAATTGGTGGGGTGAAGAAATTCCGAAGGATACACTGCCCCTTTAGGAATGTCGTCCCTTTTGGGTCTCATGGGGGCGTTTTGCTTGCAATTCGTCCAAATTTTTCACCAGTTAGAAACGTTTCGGGAAAGGGACTAGGGGAAAATTTTGTGTGGGCTGATCTTTTGGGGTTTCTGCCCAAGGGGGCGAGGGGATCAGCTTCCGAGAAACCAAATGCATAAA
The DNA here is from genome assembly GCA_024449915.1 of Sweltsa coloradensis. Classification (NCBI taxonomy): domain Eukaryota; kingdom Metazoa; phylum Arthropoda; class Insecta; order Plecoptera; family Chloroperlidae; genus Sweltsa; species Sweltsa coloradensis. The sequence goes on from JAMZAV010004246.1 coordinate 56,672, forward strand.
AGGCAGAAAATTAAGTTTCTACCTCTTTTTGCGTTTTGGGCACAAAAATTTGCAAGATGACACAAACTTTCCTTACGGGGGATTTAAACCCTTGACATTACCGGTCTTTAGGCAATGCGGGCCCCCCTAAAAACACTCTTGCTAACCTTTTCCCCTTACCACTTTTCTACAACTATCCTTGAACAGCGGTTTCCCTTTAAAAGCTACTCGGATGAAAATTTTCCACGAAGATTAATAGCCTCCTATTATGCAAAAACCCTTCATTTTAAACTTTGACTGAAGTCATACCTGGGGGTAGGGGATCACTTGGCCAAAAAATCGAAATTTGAAATTTCCCTACATTCAAGCTAAAAATTTAACCCAAGACTGTTCTTAACTTAAAAAATGCCAATTGGGATGCTCAAAAAAACGTTTTTAAAGCAAACTCCCAACCGTTTATTAAAAAAGGTAACCTTGAAAAAGTTGGGGGGAATTTGGGTCTTCCCCTTTCGGGAAAGGCGTCCCTGAACACATTCCCCTTTTTTAAAGTAACCGCCCCGGCCCGGGCCCCTTTTGATCCCCAAGAAGATTTTGTACGGGCTCAAAGGGAAAACTTAAACTCCCTTTACGGGGGGAAAAAAAAATACCATCTGACGTAAATTGGGAAAATATAAAAACCCTTGAGAAAAAAAACTAAATTTTTGTAAGGAACTCGCATAATAACCATTTTTGGGGATTTGGGGGGGAAAAGAAGATAATGGCAAAAAAATTTTGGCGCTAAATCCATGCAAACAGGGGGCACTGGGCCCCCCAAAAATTTCTTCCCGGGGGGAAAAACAAATATCAAAGCCAAGAAATATTGCTAACGCTTTCAGCAATTCATTTAAAAAAATTTTCCCATCCCCAGGGGCAAAGACTCCGCCCCCAAACCAACTCGATCAAAGTACTTTACCACTTAAAGTCTGTACTTCTCTCCTCAAAAAAACTTTCATTAGTCTCCAAAGAAAAAGCCCCCAACCGAAAGCCCCCCGGTCCTGATGGTACCCCCCGCTCGACCCTTTCCAAAACTGTGCGTTTCACTAGCTCCTTCTCTGCCGGTGCGTTTTTCCCAACCATTTCTTGGGGTCCCGGGAATCACTTCCCGGGCCCGGGAAAACTGCAGACGTTGTGCCATTTTAAACAGGAAAGGGGGAAGACACCCCCAATTTGGGCCCAAATATCGCTTACCTGGGTATTTGGGAAAAGCCCTCGAGTTCCGGGGGGGCGAAGGCTTTTTTTTACGGCTTTTGGGTATGGGGCGGATTAGTAAACCCAACCGGGCTGGTTCTTACCGCGAGGGATCAACGACGACAATGTTTTACAAAAGTCATGAAGTTTGGGGCAAAACAACTAGACTCCCCCCAAGGTAAAGCAAATTAAAGGGTTAAAATGTCTTAAACTGGTAAAAAGCATTCGACCGGGGGGGTTCCACATAAAGACTACTAAAAACTGGAAGGCTCCCGGGTTTTAAAAGGGAAGTTATTGAAATGGTTTCCCTTTACTTAAAGGGGCGTACAAAAACCGCTGTTTTCGGTGGTGCCAATCGGGTTTAAGATTAATGTGACACCCACAGCCCAAGGTTCGTCAATTGGCCCCCCTCCAAATTTTAATGTATTTATGTTTGACTCCCAAAACCCCTGTCAAGTCTGACCTGGTACAGTATGGGGAAATGACAGAAACCTTTACGGGCCAATCTATGGACCAGAAGATTGCACCATCTTCAAGAAGTTTTGGGCAAATTTGGAGGTATGGTTTTAGCGTTTAACCAAATGGACTTTAATGCTTTTAAAAACAATAGTGATCCCCCTTGGCCTAACTTCTCCCCAAAATCGAAAGCAATTATTACTTGAATGGTAGGTTGCAAAAACCCCCTGTGCAGCGCAAAAGCCCTTTGGGGTTGACTATAGCTAGTAACCCTCAAATGGAACGCCCATACGACTAATTCGTTCCCGTGCCCCCGGCAACTTGGTTTTTGTGTTTAAAAATTCTAAAGTGCTGTAGCCCAAGATTTAACGATCATTTATTTTCGCGACTGTCCGTTCTTTTTTAAACATTTTGCAGGGCCCGGCAGGGGAGTCCAAAAAAAAGGAAATTTTGGGCAAACCTGGAAGCAATGCAAGCAGACCCGACAAAACCCATTTTTGGGGAAACGAAGAAAAGAGTTTGGGGGCGCTCCGAGTCTCGACTTCTTGAAAGGGTCACCTCCCATGGGTTACGGATTTTTCTTACCACGGGATTTTAAATGTTCTTGCGGAAAATGTTTTCATGGATCTTTTTGACCTTGACCCCTTAAAAAACGTTTTGGCATACGCCTCCAGCATCGTACCCAAATAACCTACTTACAGCCACCCCTCGCACGCACGGGCACTTACCAAAATCATTCTACGCAGGGCCATAAAGGGAAACAGATTGCCAACCCCCTTAAAACATTACCCAAAAACCCAATTTCCTGAAAAAAAATTCAAACCCATATTTTCCTCCACGTGTCAATTTGGAAATTAAACTTTTTTTTTGGGGAAAGTGTGATTGTGTGTGAGTTTTGATTTTTGGTGTGAGTGTGAGTGTGGGGGGTTGGTGTGAGTGTGAGTGTGAGTGTGGGGGTGTGAGTTTTAGTGTGAGGGGGGAGTGTGAGGGTGAATGTGAATGTGAGTGTGTGTGTGTGCGTGTGCGTGTGCGTGTGCGTGTGCGGTTGCGTGTGCGTGTGCGTGTGCTGTGCTTTGGTGCGGTTTTAGTGTTGCCGTGCGGTCAATTGTTTTTATTTTGTAAATATTTTTTTGTATTATTTTTTAGTTATTTTTATTTTGTTGTATTTTTGTAGTAAGGCAGCCCGGACCCACAAGTGTTTTGGGCTTCAAGCCCCCCTTCCCTGGCTGCCTGTCTTTGTTATTCCCTTTTTAAAAGGCAAAAAAATAAAAAATAATAAATAATAAAAACATTGCTTACATTTTATTTTTGTACCACTGGTTAACTGAAAAAATATAAAATCGCAATTTTTAATTCGGGGGTGCCAAACTTGGGCGTAAATTTAAAGCAAGGTTTTATATTCTTATGTTAAAATCATGTTCTTATGACGTCTTGTACGGTATTTATGAACTTCACAAGAGCTTTGGGGCCCAATTTGCCAATTTAAATTAATGTGCGCCCTTAAAGGGTGGTAATGGACTACACTGCAATTGGTTGATCTTAGGGATCCCCGAAAAAATTAGGAATGCTGATGTTTCCCTGGGCACGTCAGTTATCGGAAACCCAGCGGGAGCCGCGGGGGGGGCACTCAAGTATCTTGTCTTCCCGAAATCACACTCCAGCAATTTGGCCATGGGGTTTATTTTGTGGGCTCGCTCAAAAAATTTTTTACTATAACCCGTTTTTAATTGGGCATCCCGGCTAAACCCCAAAAAAAAATTTTAAAAAATTTTTTGTAAATGTCAGATGACAAAAATTAAAACCCTATTAGTTTTTTTTTACAAACATTTTTTAAAGGAAAAATTTTCATTGGCCGTTTTATTCCCCTTAAGGGGGCCTTCCCCTGTTCCCTATGGGAGGGGTTGGGTGCGGGGTTTCCCTTGGAATTGAATAAATGCTGACTGAAAAGGTTTGGGCCCCAACCTTTCATTTAAATTTGGGGAAACCTTTTTGGAAAAAATTGTAAAGGCCCCTTTTGGTTATTCTTTTTTTTTTCGTGCGCAAATAAAACCCGGGGGGCAAATCCGGGCTTTAAAATCATTTTTACTAAAGAGGCTCCCGGGTTTTCCCCCTATCGAGGGTTTTATTTTTGGGTTTGTGGTTTTTTGGTTTCTTTGGGTTTGTTTTAAATCGTTAACCAAAAGTAATTTACTAAAAAATATATTTTATAACTTTTTTTTCCCCTGGTAAAACCCGGGAAATTAAAGCAATCACAATAAAAGTAAGCAATTATTTTTTGGTTTGCTTTCACAATGCCCCTTTACCCTTATGTTTTAAAGACTTTTAAAAAAATTACTTACATTAAAAAAATTATCATTTTCCGCAAATTTTTTTTGAAAGTACTGAAAAGCTAATTTTTTAAAAAGCCAGTAAAAATTCAAATTTTATTCTAATATACTTTAACAATAATGCCTTTTTTAATTGATCGCCCCCCTTACATTAAACGGCAGGAGGCCTTTACAGAAAAAATCGCAACCCCAAGAATGCATGTATTGAAATAGGAAATAAATTAACTTTTTTTTTTTTATTTGGATAATCGTATCACCCATCCTTTTAAAAAAAATAAATTTTCCCCACAAAAATTTTTTTAAACGCACGGGGAATATTTTGAGGGTGTTAAAAAAAAAGTTTCATTACTCTGCTTTCTTTGGAAACAAAAAGCGCCCAGAAAGTTTTTGGGTCACTTTGGGAAACCATGGGGTTAAAAGGACTGGCGGGGGAAAAGCACAGCAAGAGGCCGCTGGCGCGACCTTTTGTCCTGCCCCGGGGAAAAGTGTGATGGGGTAACTTTTGGTTTTTTGTCCATATTAACTTCTTCAACTGTGATTGGAGTAATGTTTTAACCCTGCTACTAAATAAAAGTAGGAGTAAGAATATGTGGTCCCAAGGTTTTGGCGCCAAATCAAATGGACGTCCCGGGTAGCCGAAAAGCCCCCTTCACATTACAAAATTAAAAAGCGGGGGTTTTTTGAGGATGAAAACCAAACCCAACCCTCTTTATTAAATGACCCCTTACGTTTTTTGTTTTAAACTGACCCGTAATTTTTTTTTGGGGGCCGGACTTTTTTAAAACCCTTTTTATATTAGGTTCATGTGTCTGCCCCTGTCTGTCTGTCTGTCTGTCTGCCCCTTTTCCGTCTGTCTGTCTGTCTGTCGGTCTGTCTGGAAAGGGCCCGGAGGGACAGAGGGAATTTTTAAAACCCGTATTTCACCCATTTCTCAATGCCCAAATCGAGCTAAAATTTTCAAAACATACGTATCCTTAAATGACAATAGTAAATTTCTTTTAAAAGATTCACAAATTTAAATTTTAATTACTTAATCAAAATTTAAAATAATAAAAGTTTTATAGGGGAATCGATTTTTCCCACCCATTTTCCCAATGTCCGATCGAGTTAAAATTTTTCTTCACGACGTATATTCTTAAATGACAATGATAAACCCTTATCAGTTTTCACAAAGTAACCCAATTAATTCATCGTAATTCATAATGAAACTTTTATATGGGAATCGATTTTCACCCCCCTTCCCCAATGCCCGATTGATTTGAAATTTTTTTTCACAGACTATATTCTTGATGCCAATTTAGGTGAATAAATTTAACAATTCCTAATTAATCAATTAATTCATCGTAATTAAAAATTAAAGTTTTATTGGGTATCGGAAATTTAAACCCAATTTCCCATGTCCGATCGAGCAAAAATTATTTCCTTTTTCCCTTTAGAAATGAGTTTTTTGTTTTTTTTTTGCATGGGGTGGATCAGGGGTAAATATCGATGGAAATTTTTAAAGGAGAAAAATTTAAAAAAAAATAAAAAAATTTAAAAAAAAAAAAAACGGCAGCCAAGCTCCCCTTTAAAAAGCCCTTGGGCTGTGAATGCTGTGGATATGAAGTTGACCAAAGGCTTTTTCATTCTTTTCCCCTATTTCCCGCATTAAAAAGAAGAAAGATCATTTCACCTTTTTTACGAGCCCCAACCCAAAACCTTTTTTGGGTGGTAAAAAGTAAAGTTTTTAAACTAAAAATCAAAAAAAAATTTTTGGCCATTAAAATTTTTTAAGAGTCTTCGTACGGAAAAAGTTAAAAAAAAATTAGGGAAAAAACTTGTCAACGCTAGGCTATTATTCTTTTGAAAAAAGAAAGGGGGACAAAATATCGAGCAAAAAGGGTTCCTCCCGTGAATATCCTGGGGTAAACTATTTTTGACGGGAGCAATTGAATGATTGGCGCGCACGCCATTGTTTCTGAGACCGGTACCCGCGGGGAAGTCATCCTTTGGACTGGGCGAAAGCGTTTGACAGGGTTCCCCAAAAACGCCTTCTCATGAAGCTTAAAGAATTCAAAAAATATCTGGAAAGGTTTTTCCGCGGGATTGAGATTTTTCTCTTAACCAAAATAAAGGTTTTGTCTTTGATGGTGCAAAACCTTTTCTGATTATCGTTTTACATCTGGAGTCCCCAAGGTTTCGGTATTTTGGTCCTTTACTATTCACCATATTTATGATGGACCTACCCGGGTTTGTGGAATCCAAGAAAAACTTTATGCGGACTTTTGTACTTATACAGAACCATCAAGTCACCCAACTGATGTGGATATTTTAAACAAAAGAACCTTAAAAACATTGAGCTATGGTGTGAACAAAACCAAATGTTACTTAACGAAAAAAATCCCAGCCACATTACCTTGACAAAAACCCAAAAAAAAGCCCCTGCATGTTTTAAAAATAAAGGGTTTTGTTATTTAAAACGGGAAATAAAATTAAGCTCTCAGGAAATTAAAAATAACCCCAAGTTTTGGGAAGTGGAACTTCAGACTAAAAATCGAAGGAAAAATCTGCAAAGCTTCTAGGTTTTTTAAATCCGAACTTTGCTTTGGGGGCACGAGCCCGGTCAAGCGGATTTGCGTTCTTATGCCTATTTAAACCTACACTGTCCTAGGGTTTTGTCCTGCATGGCACCCACCTCGAAGGCCAATGCTTACAAATTAGAATCCCCCACAAAAAGAGCAAAAAAAATTTCCCATCACCAAAAGAAAAGACTTGTATGGGCCCAAAAACAAACGAAGATGTGAGATATACTTACTCTTAAAAATCACCAAAGGGGGATTTGGGAAATCTTTTTTTAAGGGGCTAGTCGACCTGGTCCATTGACAAGAATAAAACTTGGTTATCGCTCTGCAGATAGGGTGAGCTGTTACTCGGGATCCTCCTTTGCAAAACCCCGCAGTTCAGCAAGGTTTTTTTTCTGTCGATCTGTTGTGTTTGGGAATGCTCTCCCCTTATGGGGTTCGCACAGAACAAGTTTTTTCAAAATTTCGAAGAGCCCTTTTAGAAAAAATTTTAATGCCCGTCAAGATCATACATTTAAACCGAATACCACTCACCCCACATGTACACATACCTCTTATTCACATTCACTTAAACCCCTAAAATTCCATCACATTCCCATAAATTTTGGGAATTACTTTTTATGTGTTTACTATTAGTAATTTTTTGTGATATTTTGTTTTTTCAAAATATTGAGATTTTTGAGTATATTTTTTTATTATGTGTTTTATATTGGTTGAATGTTTTTTTTGTATTTTCCTATTATTGTTTTGGGTGAAATTTTGTCCGGGGTTATTAAAATTTATTTTAGTTATTTTATTTTGTTGGGTTTATGTTGTTTTAGGGCACTCAACAGTAAGTTTTTCAGTGCCCCGGGCAAATTTTTTGGAATCTTCCAAATTTTCTTTTTTCCCTGTTTTTGGATTACCCCCATGTTTTCCCTTTTTTCCAATGGGGGGGGAATGTAAGGGAAGACGAAGGGGGGTTTAAAAGGAAGGAGTGAAAGGGGTTGGATAGGATGGGTTGAAATGGGTGGGAAGGAGGGGGGGGGTGCTCATTGCAAAGGGCCGGGGAAGTATGGAGAAAGAAAAAAAATGAAAGAAAAAAATAAAAAAGAGTTAAAGGGTGTGTGAATGAATAAAAGGGGTGATAAAAAAATTTTCCCGGGGGAGAGCTCTCTTTTGCAACACGCACCCCAACCGGGCCCAACTCCCCCCTAGTTTTGGGGAAAACACTACCCCCCCACTCAAGGCCAAACCACGGGGAAAGGGAGCGGGTTTGGGGGTTTGAAGGGTAAACACTTTGTTTTTGGGCGGGGCCCATGCTCTAAATTTTGACCCAGTGAGCGCAGCGAACGAGTCTACAACCTACCCCGATCGGGGCCCTTTGGGCGTGATTAATTCCCCTTTTAAATTTTAAAATTTTTTTTCTGTCCAGGGTCAACGGCCCAAAAGGCCCAAATAGACCCGGCCCGAAAATTTTTTAAACAGACATTTCCCTGCCCCGGTAAATTTAAAATGCTAACCCAAAAAAGCACAAAACTGAAGTGTTTAAACCTGCAAGAAAAAAAAAACTGAAAAATACTTTGAAATGTATAAAAAATTATTTTAAAAGACAATGATTTTTTATTTTGAAAAAATAAAATTTTGTTTGTTATTTACCGGGGTTTTGAAATGCCGTGGCCCAAAAAGGTTTTCGGGAATGGGGGTTGGAAAAGTCAAGGTACCCCCAAAAATTTCCCCTCGGAGATTTAATTTAAAACCCTTTCAATATTTTTACGTTTTCCCTACTGGCTTGTTTTCCCTAGTATTGTCACAATGATTGGGCACACCCCGCTTTTTATGCATTTTTAAAACATGTAAAATAATTTAAAAAATACAATCCAGAAATTTCAAAATCTTTCCCCGGGGATTGAACCCCGTCTCCCCATTTTCCCATAAGGGCGCTTTAGCCAACCCGACTTTGGAAAAACACCAAAGTCCCTTGTTAGACGAGTTTAGCGAGTCATGTTTTTTGATCCCCGGCAACATTTGCATTTTTTTTTTGATAATTATTAGGTAAGAAAAATAGGGTTTTAAAATTTGTTTGGGATAGGGGTAAGGGCAAAGTCAACTGTAAGGGAATAATGCACCACTTTTTTTCTATGATAGGCTAGGGAGACTTTAGTTTGGTAAAAAATAAATTGATAAATGGGGTTTTAAAAGTGTAGGTTTTTATTTTTTAAAAACAATGGTTTTTTTTGGGAAAAATTATAATTTTTGGGGGGGTCAAGAGGTGCCGGCCCTTTTGGGCCGGGTGCATCGAAACTTTCACGCCCCGATTACCCAAAAATCCGCACGGGGATTGAAATAAACCTTGCCAAACTTTTGCTCTTCTCCCTACTGGCCCATGTTTTTTTTATACTATTTTCCCGCAATGTTAAAAAAACCCACAGAAAATTTTTATTTATTTTTAATTAATATTATTAACCTAGATGGTTGGCAAAAGCGAAAAAAAGTACGATGTACATGAATAAAACCATACCCTTTTTATTTTTTTTGTAATTTTTTTTTCTATACAAATTTGGGGTTTAGCACAGAAGATACGATGGTTTGTGCATGACTTAAAATAGTTAAAAATTTCCCTGGTTTGGAAGAAACTCCCTTGAAAATTTGTGGATCTTGATCACTGCCTTGGTACAAACAATTAAAGATCAAACAGGAATAAAAAAAACATAGTATGGGCCCTTTTTTTAATTTGTTATTTTTTTCAAACAAAAAAAACCCTTCTACCGCCGCCATTAATTGGCGTTTTTCTGTGTGTTTTAAAAAAAACTTAAAAGGGGGAAACCCCCAAATTTGTTGGTTTTTAAAGAGTGAATTGAGCCCTTTTGGGGTTTAGTACCCGGGAACATTCCCCTTTTTTTCCCTACCTTTGGGGCCCCCCTACCTAACATAGCCTACAGGGAGCATTTGGGGCCCAAGCTTGCCTAAACTTAAATACCCTTTTTTATTTATACGAAATTTAATCAAAATTAAAATTTTCAAATGTTCCGGCGCAAAATCAAAAATTGGGGTCACTCACTCGTCTAACAACGGGTTTTGGGGGGGGGTTTCCCCCAGTTCTTAAACCCCCAGCAATGTTTATTTTTCATGTTGGAAAAATAATTTTTAAAAAAATGAGCGAAGCGAAAGAGGATTCTTTTACGCTCTACTTTGATCGGGCCTTGGGGCCCTGGGGGCATTGTCCAATGTCTGTCTGTCCAGGCTCATCGGGCCCAACGGCTAAATTATTGAGCTGAAAATTTTAAAAAAAAACACCCCTGACCAGGTAACTGAGAACTGCTAAAAAATGATCGCAATCCCTTTCGATTTAAAAAAACCCACAATAAAAAATGGGATTTTTAAAAAAATTTGTAGCATTTGTTTAGATTTTTCATATGAAAAATAGGGGCCCCCGCCTACGATAAAAAAAAAAAAAAATTTTTGAAAAATATCGCTTATCATCGGGGATTTTTCGTATGGGTTTTTTTTGTCAAAAACGGTATGTCATTCTCTAAAGGTTATGTTTATTATTCCCTTTTTTAAAATTTATCAATTAAATTTAAAAATGATGGGCCAAATTTACCATCCCAAAATACATGCAATACCGCAGTAGCCCCATCCGTAAAACCCCCGTACTAAAACCGGGGCCCTATAAAAAGGTTTTAATTGAAATCGTAGAATGACCCCCTACTTTTATTTAAAACCCACGTCATGAATAGATATGTTACGGGTTTACGTAGGCCTAAACCATATGGTCGTGCAAATTTGGGGGACAGGCATTGCTCTGCATAATTTTTTAATTTTTCTCATCTCGCAAAAATCAGCTGGTAAGTACAAAAGAAATATATATAAATCCCCGAAAAAAAATCGGAAACCTCTGGCAAATTTGTCGTCGGGACCTCTAACCCCCCTTCCCCCGACAACCCCCTTGACGACGATTACCCCTGATAACACGAACGATGCCAAAAACGATGACGACCACGACGTGAGAACCCCCTTTTTTTTTTTTCACCTACCGGGGCTGGTTCGACCCGCAAGGGTTTTCCTCCCCAAATCCCTTAGAGTGGGCACATAACCGAAAGGGTTTAAAGGGGCCCTTTAAACCCAAAATAAAAAAAAATTTTTTTCTGTTCGCCTCCCTAAAACTGAAATTGCTTTAATTTTTCATTGCGCTGGAAGGGAGTATCCTATAAAGTGTAGGGTCGTAAAACTACTGGGGCCCTTCCATTTTGGGCCCGGGGTTTTATCTGTTGTCAAATGTCTGTTACCACAAATGTTTGTTTTTTGATTTTACAGGGAAACCCCTAAAGTCGTTTTTAAAAGAGTGGGGTGAGCCATGTGTTTTTTTACCCGGGAACGTTCCCCTTTCCCCCCTCATATACCTAAAGGCCCACTCCCCTTTGAAAGGGTAGAGTGGCGCATTATGGCCTTAACAAATTGACGCGCCCGTTCCCAAATAAACTCCCAAAAAAATATTTAAATTTTACATGTATAATCGTTTTAGTGGGTATAATAATTATCATCAAACTTAAAAAAGCAAATGTTCCCGGGTACTCCAACAAAATGGCTTTAAATCACTCGTCCAACAACGACTTTTGGGGGTTTTCCCCCTGTAAAATTTGACGAGTGACGCAGCGAACGTAAATCTTTTTTCATAACGCTTTTAAACTCGAAACGGGCTTTTTGGGTTTTTAGCATTGTACAAGGGCCCCGTTTTGTCTGGGCTTTCTGTCCGGGGGTCATACGGCCGAACGGGCCAAAAAGATTGGGCTGAAATTTTTTTAAAAACAATTTCCCGGGCCAGGTAACTGGAAAAAATGCTAAAAAATGAGGGAAAATCTGTTTCGATTTTAAAACTCACAAAAAAAAAAAGTGAAAAAAAATTTGGAAAATTAGATTGGGAAAATTTTTTTTTAAAAAACCCATTAGTAAATAGAACCCCAGCCTTTTGAAAGGGTTTTCGGGTTTAGATGAACCAAAATAAAAAAGTTTTATTTTATTTTGTTTTCCAAAAATTTTTTCCCGGGCATTCTGTAAATGATGCTGGGCCCCTTGCTGGCTATCAAGGATATATTTTAAAAACCCTTTCCCCCTTTAAACCCCACCCCAAAAACAAGGGCCCCCCCGTTTTTTCTGGGAAAATCAGTGGAAAAAGGGGGAGTATTTAAAATTTCCGGAAACTAGAAAAAAGTTGGGTGTTTTGGGGAAAAACCCCCTTTTTTTTTCCCCCCCCCCCCCCCCCACCGGCCCCCCTTTTTTCCCCCCCCCCTCCCCCCCCGAAACTCCCTAAAAACAACTACAAAAATTTTTTGAAATGCGGGGAAACACAAACCCCAAAAGGGGGAAGGGTTGGGGGGTTTTTTTTTGGGCGGCCGGTTCGGGAAAAAAAAAAAACCCTTTCTTTGCGGGCCCGGGGGGGTTTTTTGGGGAAACCCCGGGGGGTTGGTCCGGGGACCACCCCCCATTCTTGGGCCTTTCCCCAAACCAGCCAGGGGGGGAGGAAAATTTTTTCCCCCTTTTCCACTTTTCCCCTGGTTTTTTGTCCCCTCCCCCTTGGGGTTTTTTTCCCTATATCCTCAAGGGGGAAAGGGGGGTGGGAAATTTTTTCCCTGCCCCGGTTTTTTGGAAAATTTAATTCCCCTTTTTAAAAGGGGGAGGTTGGGGCCCTTTTTTTTTTAATGGCCACGGGCAACGCCCGGGTTTACCCCCCAAACCCTGAAACCAAAAATTTTTAAAAACATTTCCTGGGAGGAAATAATTTTTTGGGTTTTTTTAAAGGCCGTTCCCAACCGGGGGTTTGGCCTAATTTTGTTTTCCCACCAAAGGGTTTTGGGGGGGAAAAAGGGGTTTGTTGGTTAAACCAAAAAAGGGAAAAAAAAAGGGGTTTTTTTCCCCGGTGGTGGCCTTTGGGTTTTGGGCCCCCTTTTCCCAAAATTTTTTCTTTCCCCCCCAGCCTCCCTGCCTGTCAAGGGAAGGGGGGGATTTGGCCCCGGCAAGAAAGTTGGGCCCTTTAAAAATTCCCCTTTAAAAACCCCTTTTTTATTTTTAACACTTTTCCAATTTAATGTTTTTTAGGGTAAACCCCGTTCTTTTTCCCCTTTTACCGTTTTACGGGTTTGGCGGTTTCCCCGGTAATTCTTTTCCCCCAAAAAGGAAATAAATAAAATTTTCTTTTTTTTTCCCTTAAAAAGCTTAAAAAAAAGGGGTTTAAAGGGGGTTTAAAAAAAAAAAAAAAAATTTTTACCCAAAAAGGGGCCATGGTAAATTTGGGCCTTGGGGTGTTAAAAATTTTGTTTTTCCAAAAAGGAAGTTTCCCGGGTGCCCCAAAAATTTTTTTTAAAAAATTTTTTTCTTTTTGTAAAAAGAGCGTTTTTTTTCTTTTTGGTTTTTTTGGGGGGGGGAAAACGAACGGGGGTTTAAAAAAAAATTAATTTTTTCCCCCACCTTTTGAAATTTTAAAAAGTTGGGGGTTTTCCCCAACGTCCCTTAAAAAAAAACTTAAAACTTTTAAAAACCCAAAAAAATAAAAAAAAATAAAAGGATTTTTGGGATTTTTGTTTACCAGGTTAATTTTTCCAAGGGTAGGCCCATTCCCATTTCCTTCATTTTTTCACTGCCGCCTCGCCTAAATTAATTTTTTGTGGGGTTTTCCCCCTAGAAAAAATTCCGTTTAAAACAAAAAAAAAAAAATTTACTTTTAAATTTTTCTTTAAAAACCTAAAAAAATTTAATGTTACTTTTTCGTTTTTTTGGGAAAAAATTAATTTTCGCCAAACCCCAAATTTTTTCCAAAAATTTGGAAAAAAAAAGCGGGGGCCAACCCTTTCGGAATTTACATAATTCAATTTTTTTCAAGGATAAAGGCCCCCGGGTTTAAAAAAACCGATAAGGCAAAAAAATTTGTTGGGCGGAAAATTTAAAATTTTAAAATTTTTTAGAAAAATTTTAAATTAAAGGAGGGGTTGTTTCCTTTTTGTTTTTTTAAACCAGGTAGGGAAAAATTTAAATTTGAAAAACCCCCATTTTGGGGAAAAAAAAATGGGCCCGGGCCCTTTTCCCCCGCAGGCAAAACCCTTAAATTCCTTTTGGAAAGTTTTGGGGGAAATTTATTTTCTAAATATTAAGCATCAAATTTAAGGGGATTTGGGATGCCTGCCCAAATTTTTTGGGTTTCGGCCCTTTCCTTCTTTTAAAAAAACTTGGCCCCCGGGCCCCAAAAAAACCTTTTTTTTTTTAACCCCAAACACCACCCACAAAAACCCCTTTTAAAAAAAAAAAAAAAACCCTTTAACTTAAAATAAAACCCAAAATTTAAAACCCCAAATAAAAACCCAGGGTTTAAAGATCCCCCACCAACAAAAACCCCCAAAACCCCCACTCGGCTAACCTTAACAATACCCCAAAACTTTCCCCAACCGCCCCCCTTTCCCTAAAAATAAACTAACTTTCCTTAACATAACACTAAAACTTAAAAATAAAACCAAACACAACCTTAACAAACAATACACTCACTCAACAACCCCTCATACAAACCATAAATTTCCCTTTTTTTTTCCCAGGCAACCTTCATACCCCTTTTAAACAACCCCCCATTCACCCAAAACCCATTCCATCCCTTTTCCCCACAACCCTCCTTAAAAACAAAACCTACCTTTTAAAACAAGCCCAAATTTTAAAACCATTTTTCCCCAAACCCTAAAATATAACTAAAACTACCAACTTTTTAACCCAAAAAAAAAAAAAAAAAAAAAAAAAAAAAACCCCCCCCCCCCCCCCCCCCCCCCCCCCCTAACCTTAAAACCAAACTAAAACCAAATAAAACCAACCCAACACTAACACTAAACCACGTTTTTTTTTTTTTTTTTTAAAACTAACACTAAACTAAAATAAAAAACCCAAACAACCCCCTTAAAAAAACTTAAAACAAACAACCCCAAAATATTGCAAAAAGCTGTAGCCGCCATAGCGCGCGCGCCGCCATACCACCTACGAATGCAAACATAATCTTTCCTTCAAGCATAGACAGGCTAAAACTTGACCGAGTGACGAGCCAAACACATCGTTGGATGCAGCGAAATGCGTAGAGTACATTGAGCGCGATCTCTTGGTGATTGGACGAACCATTCTCATACAACGACCGATAATGTAGCGCGCTGTTTCCTTGCTGTTCCAGCCCGTCGATCCGATGGTCAGGTATTTCGGCGCGCATTTGAAACAGCCCGTCGATTCGACCGGCGAAAACGCCGATGGGTCTAGGTGCCCGTTAGGGCGCCGCAGGCAAGCCGCGGTGCGCTACACACTCAGGTACCTTATACAGCAAGCAAAGTTGGGGTAATTTCGAGGTGTCACCCAACCGTCATGAAACGTGATGTGAACTGAAAAACTATCAAAATCAAGGGGATTTAGGTACCTGACAACAAATGCCAAATTTGGTTGGTGTACGAACATTCCTTCTTGGTGAAAAAATGACTTGAAACATGCTCAAAATCACTTTATGGAAGTTAGTTACTACCACTACCACTACCACTACCACTAACACTAACACTAACACTAACACTAACACTAACACTAACACTAACACTAACACTAACACTAACACTAACACTAACACTTACACTAACACTAACACTAACACTAACACTAACACTAACACTAACACTAACAACTAACACTAACACTAACACTAACACTAACACTAACACTAACACTAACACTAACACTAACACTAACACTAACACTAACACTAACACTAACACTAACACTAACACTAACACTAACACTAACACTAACACTTTCACTAACACTTACACTAACACTAACACCACGCACGGAATGGGAGCAGAAAACAACTTTTTCCACGCAAGACGTTTTCTCCGCCAATAAGTGGGATAAACGCGTACATTTTGGACGCACCTCCACGAGAAAGGATCGAATTTATCGGAAAAAAAACCCGCGACCCGACAAAAATTTGTTTCTGGTTCCAAAAGGAAAAAATCACGATAAACACCGGTTTTGGGCATTTTTGTACTCGCGGTTGCCGCGCCCAAAGTATGCTTCGCACCCGAACGTCGACGGTACCGACGCATTCGAAATAATTACGGGTACAAGCACCGCCAATGGTTCCGGACCAAATTCCATACTTTGGCCGGGACGACGATAAATATTTTGGATTTTGAAACGAGAAATCTAAGAGAGATTACTTGATTTACGAGATATATTACTTAAAGCATTCACGAATCGTCGTTTGTTGTTTGTATGTGTAAACATAAAAACAAACTGGCGGCCTATGGTAAAACATTTTTGGAAAAGAGTTTCATTCCGTTTTTATGGGACATTGGTTGGATTTTCCGGTTCCAAATTTTTTTAAATTTTTGGGTTTACGGTAGAGCCCCAAAGTTTGCCAATTACGAAAGCCAATGAATTAAGTAACAAGTTTTTTTAATTGCCCACACTTTTTTTTCAGAATGCGCGAAAGAAAATCCCAAAGTTGGACAATTTTGAAAATTTTACAGTGCCATTTAAAAAAATAAAAAAATCGACTTTCCTTGGTTAAATTTCCGCTAACCAAGGCACATTAATGGAGAGGAATTAAAATAATAATAATAATAATAATAATAAAATAATAATAATAATAATAATAATAATAATAATAATAATAATAATAATAATAATAATAAATAATAAACCCCAACATTGTTGGGGTTACAAGCTAGTCAAGTTCGAGATAAGTTGCTGGTTAAATTTCTATTGCCGCTGAAATACAAGCATTCCATCTCAAATTTTGACATCATCTTGATCTACTAGTGACGTACTACAAGTGACATTGAAGGGAAGTATTAGTTTTTAGTATTTATACCATTATTTTGTAGTTTTATATCGTTGTCTAGACCTAGGCTGTAAATAACATTGAAACAGTTGAATTTTGTTAATTTTTGACAGTTAGTGGTAGGCATATATTCATTTAGAGGCATTATTTGTAACTTCAGCAAGGTAATATATCTAAAATAGTATAATATTTAGCATTTTACGTAAGCACCGTTAATTATTTTGCAGAATCGAGAAGATTGAAGTCTTCTTAATTCGTCAAATAAGAAAAGATTTATCAAAACGAAAAGGCAAGGAGGTTGAGAAGCGAAGACCTCATCACCGCCCTGAAATTGATGAATCATTGAGAAAAGTGTTTTTAATTCTTTTTAAGTGCATTGACTTTATAAACAATAACAAATAATATGTGACTTTGACAGATAGTAGAATAATTTATCTAGAACAAGGAAAGTAGGGAATAACAGACAATGGACGTTTCTGCGGTGAATTCACTTCAGACCACCAAAGCTGGAAAAATGAGGCAGCGCATCAAATGGACAGAAGATATGAACATGTGTGTGATGCGTAGCTTTTATAGGGTAACGTTATTAGAGACTGTTTTAATAGGTTACCGACAAGAGCTCCATAGAGAGTTTATACGTGAATATCCATTGTTAGAAGTAAGTGCGCAGAGAATAGCCGACCAAAGAAGAATTATAGTTAAAAATAAAATGTTACCAGTAAATATATTAACTAGAATAAGACGCGAAGTGAAAGACGAACAACAGGCACATCAAGATGATAACGGCGCTACATCGACAGAGGACAGCGAAGAAGAAGACCAGTTGATACCAGAACTACTAGAACTTCCAGAATTACCTGTCATGCCATACCTGCTACAACTTCCAGATCTACCAGTTATACCAGAAATTTCAGACCAACCAGAACGTCCAGACATACCAGAACGTCCAGAACCACTAGAAATGCCAAACCATTCAAGAAGATCAAGACACCCAGAACGACTAGACGATCCAACACAAGAGGTAGATATGAATAACGCATTAGAAAATACACCTGACATTATCTATCTAAAGAACATCCTAGCTTTAGCATTTGCAACAGCCATGTCAGAGTTTGCGCACGTAGAACCAAACAAAAGACCATACATACCTAAACCCAAGCATTCAAAGGAAATGAAGACAGCGGTACACATAATGAACACACATATTTTATCAGCATACACACAAGACGAACTATCATTTGCAGACGTTCATGCGGCAATTTACTGTGCAGCTGTAGCAGTGATTAGATACTTGGGCTTAAAGGTAAATCTGCTACCTCTTCAAAGACAAAACAAGAGAAGAAAATTCCGAAATGGGAACAGCGACTAATTGGGAGAATCGATGAGTTTAGGAAAGATATCGGTAGATTGGAACAATTGCGAATGGGTAATCGATCTAAAAATGTGGTACTCTACTGCCAAAATATATTTGAAAGAATCAAGGTTCACACAAAACATGAAACACTGAACAAATTCATTCACGAATATTTGGAGACACTTAAACAAAAAGTAAGTGCTCTTGCTAAGAGATTAAAAAGATATAGAGAATGTAGCATTAGAAAAGAACAAAACCGAATGTTCAAAGAAAAGGAAAAACAGTTTTACCAAAAACTATCTAGTACCGAAGAAATAACAGGAAATGGAACACCAACTAAGACGGAGATAGAAGAATTTTGGGCAGGAATATGGGGTAACCCGGTAGCACACAACCAGGATGCACAATGGATTCAAGACGAAAGAGCTAGGATGAGCGATGTTAATGAGATGAGATTCGAAGGTATAACTGTTGATGAATTGGAGTCGACAATCATTGCTACACATAGCTGGAAAGCACCAGGTAATGATAATATTTAAAAATTTTGGTATAAGAAATTCAATACTACTCACAATCAAATTAGAAAATGTCTCAACGAGTTTATAAATGGAGTTAAAGAAATACCCGAATTCTTTACTGAAGGAGTAACCTTTCTCAAACCGAAAGATAATGACTCGAAGAACCCAAGTAAATATCGGCCAATTACATGTCTACCAACTATATATAAAATATTGACTTTATGCATAACAAATAAAGTATATAAGCATTGCGAAGAATACAATATCATGGCCGAGGAACAAAAATGATGCTGTAAGAACTCACAGGGATGTAAAGAACAACTCATCATCGACTCTACTGTAATGAATCAGGCACATAAAAGCTACGCATCACACACATGTTCATATCTTCTGTCCATTTGATGCGCTGCCTCATTTTTCCAGCTTTGGTGGTCTGAAGTGAATTCACCGCAGAAACTTCCATTGTCTGTTATTCCCTACTTTCGTTGTTCTAGATAAATTATTCTACTATCTGTCAAAGTCACCTATTATTCGTTATTGTTTATAAAGTCAATGCAATTAAAAAGAATTAAAAAACACTTTTCTCAATGATTCATCAATTTCAGGGCGGTGATGAGGTCTTCGCTTCTCAACCTCCTTGCCTTTTCGTTTTGATAAATCTTTTCTTATTTGACGAATTTAGAAGACTTCAATCTTCTCGATTCTGCAAAATAATTAACGGTGCTTACGTAAAATGCTAAATATTATACTATTTTAGATATATTACCTTGCTGAAGTTACAAATAATGCCTCTAAATGAATATATGCCTACCACTAACTGCCAAAAATAACAAAATTCAACTGTTTCAATGCAATTTACAGCCTAGATCTAGACAACGATATAAAACTACAAAATAATGGTATAAATACTAAAAACTAATACTTCCCTTCAATGTCACTTGTAGTACGTCACTAGTAGATCAAGATGATGTCAAAATTTGAGATGGAATGCTTGTATTTCAGCGGCAATAGAAATTTTACCAGCAACTTATCTCGAACTTGACTAGCTTGTAACCCCAACAATGTTGGGGTCTGTTGTGTTAGTTATTATTACTAGGGAAACGCCAAAGTCGTTGTTAAACGAGTGAGTTAGCCAAGTGTTTTGACTTCTAAAACCGGACCGTCTGGTCACCTTACAGGAACTCACTCTGCTTGCCACAATAATTATTTAAATTGAACATTCAAAATGCGAATCGTATTCAAAACGTATTAGCGTGAAATATTAACAAATTTCCAAGATAAAACAAAATCACCTTATTTTTATTTCCCATTTAACATCCCCCAAAAATAATATGTGGGTGTAAAAATATAAAAAAAAGTTAGAATTGACGGGTATCGAACACCATCCAATCATGCGGTAGGCTAAATGGTTACCACTAGGTCATGCAGGCCACGTCACCTTCGTCCCGCTAACTGCTACGAAACAAATGCCATTGATATTATTAAAAATCACATTTTTATTTATTGTAGGCTTAAATCGCAATGGATCAAGCTGATTTTGTTAACAGTTCTTAGTAAACTCGTACCGGATGTCTGTTTAAAATTTCAGCGCAATCTGTTCAGCAGTTCGGCTGATTTTCGACGTACAGACAGACAGACAGACAGACAGACAGAATCACAGAATGAGAGCCGTTTGAGTTGAATGGAGACACTCGGTCGCTCCGCTCCCTCGTTTAATTATTATTATTATTGTAATTATTATTATTATTATTATTATTATTATTATTATTATTATTATTATTATTATTATTATTATTATTATTATTATTTCAAATTTAAGGCTTTCGCGGCCCGGTAAATAATTAACACAATTTATTGGTCGGGACATTTCGCCGCGTCGAATCTGCTTTAATTGCTTTTGACGTTTCAGCCCAACTGTGTGGGCTATCCTCAGAAAAACCAGATATTAATTCTAAAAACTTACAAAAATAAAAGCCCAGACAAGGCGTTACATAGAAAAACAAAATCACAAAACAAACAGTTACCATGACCAGGCCCCGCCTTCTATAAACATGCGTTACATTCTTATGAAGACCAAAATATCACATTTGAGACACACACATTGTCCCAGAACTGGATCAGCCCCAAGAAAGTGGAGTCCGACGAAGTGATCGTATACGTACCAGAAACTCTCAAATGTGATATTTTGGTCTTCATAAGAATGTAACGCATGTTTATAGAAGGCGGGGCCTGGTCATGGTAACTGTTTGTTTTGTGATTTTGTTTTTCTATGTAACGCCTTGTCTGGGCTTTTATTTTTGTAAGTTTTTAGAATTAATATCTGTTTTTTCTGAGGATAGCCCACACAGTTGGGCTGAAACGTCAAAAGCAATTAAAGCAGATTCGACGCGGCGAAATGTCCCGACCAATAAATTGTGTTAATTATTATTATTATTATTATTATTATTATTATTATTATTATTATTATTATTATTATTATTATTATTATTATTATTATTATTATTATTATTATTGACTTTATTTGTAAACACGTAAATATTTTACAAAACGGCGAGGTTCGAGCACATAGCTCGCTTTTCCACCTCACCCTACTTTACGGTTTCCGTGGTCATAGCAACGTAATTGACTACTCGAAATGGGCGGAGCTTAAAACGATCGATAGGTCACGTGACTAGTATTGGGTATAAATCCTCATTTCACAAGCTGGCGCCTGCTGAGAGCGCATCACTTATCACGCCCTAACTTTTATTCTATTCATTATTTGGACAACACTTAAATGTCATATTAGCAACATATCATTCCTTGTAATACGATTTTTCCGATTTTTTTTGCAATTCGTTAGCTTTTTATACAATGTACGCACCCCAAAAAC